>JAFLJL010014979.1:0-42599 GCA_018398815.1 Conus ventricosus | reverse complement strand
CAGGGCAGACATAGTGGAATATGGCTATGCGGAATCCACGCCTGACCTGAGTGGGGGTGGAGGGTGGTGCGCGGATTTCAGGACGTGGCATTGGTCTGGGTAAGGGAGACGCGGATTTTGGAGCATAGTATAGATGGGGGTAGGGAAGTGAAAGCGTGGCATGGGTGGGCGGTAGGGAAGGGAAAGCGTGGCATGTGTGGGCGCACAGAGTTCATGGCCTGGCATGGGGCAAAGGTATAGGGGCACGGATTTCAGGGCGTGACGTAAAGGAGCAGGGAGTGAAGGTTACAGGGCATGACAGGGTAGGCGTACAGTGACACGGCTGGGCGCCTTGGGGCAGATGTGGCATGGATTCAGGGTGTGCCATGAGTGAGCATTTGGGGCAGAGGGGCAAGGATTAAGGGCATGAAATTGGCGGGCTTACTGGGGCAGATATGGCGCGGACACAGGACGTGACGTGAATGAACAAATTGGGACAGAGTGGCTAGGATTAAGGGCGTGAAGTTTGTAGACGTACTGGGGCAGAGAGGGCGGACGAAGGACGTGACATGATGGGTGTATTGGGGCAGAGAGGGCGGGCGAAGGACGTGACATGATGGGCGTATTGGGGCAGAGGGGGCGCGGAAGAAGGACGGATCGGGACAGAGAAAGGCGTGACGTGGATGTCTTAATTGAGCAGATTGGAGGGGTGAAGGCGAGACATGGGCATCTGTTGGGGCAGAAGAGATGTAGATGAAGGTTGTGGCATGGAAGGCGTGTTGGGGCAGAGGGGGATGCGTATGAAGGGTGTAACATGGTGTGGTTTGGGGGCAGAGAGGGTGTAGATGAAGGGCGTCACGTGAGTGTTTTATTGGGGCAGGGGGAACGCAGATGCAGCGCGTTTTATGGGTGGGCGAGGAGGGCGGCGTATATGCAGGGTGTAACATGTCTGGAGGTGGTGGAGAAAAGAATGCAGCGTGTGGAGTGGGTTGGCGTAAGAGAGGGGTAGGGGATGCGTGGATGCACATTGGTTGGAGGGAGCATGTAGGCGGGGCTTGCTGTGAATGCAGGTACATGAGGAGAGGAGCATGTGACATGGATAAGCGAACGGAAGGTGTGTGTGTGTGTGTGTGTGGGGGTGGGGTGGGGGTGGAGGCGAGGCAGGGTGGAGAGGCACGGACGCTGTGCGTGGCATGTATGGGCATACTTGGGAGGGGTGTATGGGGAGGAGCGAATGCAGAGTATGACGTGTGGGAGTACGGTGTCGTGGATGCAGGATCCGACATGGATGCAATGTACGACATGGTGGCGGGTTCAGAGGAGGACGCAGATGATGCGTATGACATTGGTCGGGGTAAGTTCGTGCCATGGGAGGGGGACGATGGAGGGGGTAGATGCAAATGCAGGGTATGACATGGGTGGGTAGATAGGGGGCATAATCCGGGGTGTTGTATGGATAGGTATGCAGGGGGCGCGGATGCAGGGCGTGACGATTGTGGGAGCACAGCAAGTGCAGGTTTTGAGACTTCACATGGGTGTAGGTAGGGGGCGTGGATTTCGGATCATGATGCAGGTTGGGGTAGGCAAAAGGGGGGGGGGGGGGGGGGGGGAGGCGCCGTTATTGCGGCTTGACACGGGTGGGACTATGGGATGGAGTTTTAAAACCCTAACATGGATGAGGAAGCAAAAAGGGGAGGGGGGGGGGGAGTTTAGGGCTGACGGGGAAATCTGGGTTTCGGGTGCGGGGGGATTTCAGAGCTTGGTATTTTAAGGGAGGTGCACCGTGAATGATAGGCGCAAAATGATGCACAGATTCCCGCGTGACATGGATGCGGGTAAAGACATGACGTAGTAAGAAAATGGGAATGAAAACGTGGCAAGTTGGGCGCTTTGTGGTGGGGGGGGGGGGGTGAAGGCGTGACATGGGGGGATGTTACTTGGGCAACGGGGCGTGGGGTAAAAGGCGTGAGCGGCTGTTTAATGGGGGCAGATGAGGGCGTAAACCCGGTTCGAAATGGGCCAAAAGGGGGCGGGATAAAGGGGGGACGTGGGGGTCAAACGGGAAAAGGGGGGCGGGGATGAAGGGCGGACGTGGGTGGGTCAAACGGGGAAAAAGGGGGGCGCGGAAAAAGGGGCTGAGGGTGGGGGGGTTAAAACCTGGGGCAAGGGGGGCGCGGATGAGGGGGGTGACTGGGGGGGAAAAACCGGGAAAAAGGGGAAGCGGATAAGGGGGCTAAAGTGGGGGTCAAAGGGGGGGGCAGGGGGCGAAAGGGTTGTGCCTTTTAAAAAGGGGGGGGACGAGGGGTGTAAAATGGGGGCATTTTGGGATCACAGTGGGCGCAGTTTAAAGGGGCCCTGAGAGAACTTTTTATTCTTTTCTCCCCAAAACCCCCTCTCAACCGCCTTGCCTTTCGACCGGCGAATAAAACCCAGACATAAAAATTAGTTCTCTGACAAGTAAGCCCTTCAATAACCAAAAAAAAACAAACCCACAAACAGACAAACTGTTAATTTCTTTTTTTTTAATTTCTAATTTACTAAACTTTTCAGTTTTTATTTTTGCTTAATCCTGTTTTTTTTCCGACTTTTTCCCAATAACAACTTTTTCCACGCATACATAAACAAATGCGTCCTTTTTTTCCCTTGGAAATAAAACCCCAACCCTTTAAACTTTCTCTAAAGTCTTTTAAAAGGGAGTTTTTTTTTTTTGGACATAAAATCCACACATTTAAACCCATCATTTTTCCGCTAAAGCCAGCTTTGACAAAGTGTTTTCTCTTTTTAACAAAATTAATTTTTTTTTTTCCAAAACAGTCTTCTATAAAAAAGTGTCGCGTTCCTTAAAAACACTTTAAAAAAGATTCAAAAAACACCACTCATTTTAGGCTGGGATTAACTAAATACTCATTGTCTGTCCATAAAAACCTATCAATATGTTTTGGGTTCCCTTTTTAATTTTGGGAAACAAAAATCACAATATGACCCAAAATTATAGCTTTTTTAAAATTTGTTTGTAATAATCGGGAACAAATATTGTTTTTCCCCCAACCACGGGCCCACAAATAAAGGGAACAATGGGGGGTTTTTAATCAAAAAGTTTAACTGCCCCCATAGTTTTATAACGAATTTAATCAAAACCATTTTAAATTTTTATCATCCCCTTTTCCCGTCAAAACTGTTCATAAAAAAAAACCCTTTTTGGGGCCCCTAAATTTAAGATTAATCCAATTCAGTCTGTAAGATTTTTTTCTTTTTTAATCAACAGGGGTTTTTGGTTGGTTTGTTGTTATAAATTTTAAAATCCTCACCATTGTAAAAAACGCCGATGGTAACGTTAAAGGCCGTTTAAAAAACGTCTAATTTTGCCACAAAATTTTAAATTTCCCTTTTTAAAAAGGACGCCCCCTAACGCCCCAACCCCCTTCCCCTCTCCACATTTTTAAAAAAACAAAAATTTTTCAAATATAAAATTGTAAAACTTTCCCTCCAAAATTTTTTGCTGGAAAGAATTTAAATTTTTTTTTTGTAAAACCTTTTTTTTAAAACCGTTTTTTTTCCCCCTGTGGAAAATTACTTTTTTTTCCCAAAGGGTTTTTATTTTCAATTTCTTTCCCGGCTTTGCCCGGGGTCGGGCATAAGATTTCCCTGAAAAGGGCCAAGTTAAACTTTTCCCCTGAAATTTTTTTTGAGGCCCTAAAAAAGTAAAGGGGCTTATAATTTTAAAATTTTTAATGCCCCATTCTAAATGGTTCTAAGTCCCTTTTGGGGGTCGGGTTTTCGAACTTTTTTATATTCATACGGCCAAACATTATTTGCCTCTAAATTTGCGTTTTTTTCCCTATTTTTTAAAAAAACCCTTTTTTGCTGCCCCCCCCCAACCTCTTTCTTTTTATAAAAAACCATCTTTAGGTACCCCAAAAACCATACAAAGCGCCAACCCCTCCCCAAATTTTTTTAAAAAGCCCCGCAACGTCTGCAAGGTCTTTAAATTTCCCAAAGTAAAACCCCCTCCAGGCGCAAAGGTAACTCCCAATTCTTCGGCCCCCCCGCACAAATTTTTTTTAGAAACATTTATTATTTTTTTTCCCAAAACAATGTGCGGGTTATCACATTTCCAATTTTCCCCGTTTTGGGTCTTTTTTTTTTTAAAAATTAAAAATCCGCCCCCCCACAAAAAAACTTTTAAATTTAAAATTGGGAAAAGTAAAAAAACATAATCCCCCCAATTATGCATTTTTCCCCGCCCGGAAAGCTCTTAAAACAGTTGAGGCCTTCCATCAATAATTTTTCCATAAAGGCTAAAGCTCCCCAAATAAACCCATAGGGGAAAAAAATTGAAATGCAAGATCGAGCGGATTTTCTCCCCCCTAAAGTTTTTTTTTGCTGCAAACTCTAAAAACTAAAAGGGGCCCCGTTGGCATTTTTTAAAGCCTAACTTTTTTAAGCAACCTTTATAAAAATAGTACCCTACATTTTTAAAGGGTTTGAAGGTCAACATTGTTTTCAGATTGGGCATTGTTAATTTGAGGTAATGCCGAATTTACTAAATTGCTTCTTTTAGTGAGAAAAAACCCTAAAAACCCAACAGGAAAGGGGTTAATCTAACAATTGTCCCTTTTTAATTAATTTTTTTAATCTTTTTATTCTCCCTTGGGTTTGGGTTTATTTTTAAACCAAAACACTTTGTAAAATATTTCAGAAGTGCAACCATTTTGCCCGCAATCTTTACCCAAGCATGCTTTAAAAACAAAGGAGGGCCCTTGATTTTATTGTTACAAACATTTTTTGAACAAAAATAAAAATGAGGCTTTAAAATTAACTAAGATGCAAAAAAATTCTTTTGGGCCGCACTACAATCTTAAAAATATAGAAAAGGGAAAACCCTTTGAAAATTTCTTTTACCAGGCTGACCCCTTTCCCAAGTAAAGGGATACCCCATTAACCAGATATCTTAACCCCCTATAAAAAATACCACATCCCAAAGTGTGGTTTGGGTCATCCGTTTCAGTTTTATCAAACCATTAAACTTTCCCGGGTTTTGGGGCATAAACTGGGTGGATTCGAAATGTTTATCACAAAACATCCCGACCTTTTGGGTGAGGTCAGTGTCCCGATTTCATTTTATTAAAACCTTCAGACAAGTTTTTGCTAACTGCAAGCTCCATTCCCAAATTGAAAAACCCCGGTTTAAATCCATTCACAAAATAAAACCATGAAGCTTTAAAAGGCGGAAGGGGGAATTTAATATTAATTTTAAACCCACTTTAGAAAAAAAGGGATTTTAATTATGGTTTGGCACCCTTATTATTGGGGTGCACAGAAAGTTAACTATGACTGGAACCTTTCCCTTACCCCTCTTTCTCTTCGGGCACGGGGCTTTCCCAAAACCTGGGTCCATAGAGCAAGAGCAAAAAAACAGCGTGGAAAACTTTTATTTTAGACATTTAAAAAGGGGCCCTAACTAAAGCGGGTTAGAACAATAAACACTCTGTTCGTATTTTATTTTTGGGTGTTTAGCTGGGGCTCGCAACACAAACAAATCGAACAAAAACAACCCTTTCTACGGGTTTTGACCAAAAAAAACATATTTTGGCAAATTTAGAGGACCCAAATTCAAACAGTTAAATTTCCCTTTCAAGTTTTAAAAAGGTCCCAAAAAGGGTATACAAACGCAAGATCAAAAGTTACTTTGCTTTTGGGCACGGGTTTTAAAAAACTACCTTCTGCCCCTCAGACTCCAGATGGGAAACAATAAAACTCCCAAACAAAAAAAACTTTGGGCCGGCAATGAACAAAAAGGGGGAAAAAACAAAATAAACTGACCAGTAATAGCAAGCAGAAAAAAAAACAAGATGACCCCTCAAAAAATTTAAAGTCATCCAATCCCCGGGGCCCAAAAGCCCAAAGGCCGTTAAAGCCCCGGGGGGGGGGCCCTTTTGTTTCGAAATACCAGAATAAAAAGACAGCATTTGTTTTTGTTTAACGGGCATAGGTTTCCCTGGGTTTTTAAAACTTACCAAATTTTAACCAACTTTTAAAAACAATTCCATAAGTTTTGGGGGCCATAAACCCAACTATTTTTCTTCATAGACAAAAGCAGCTAACAATACTCCCTAATATACCCGCAAAGCGTCCATGGGTTTACTGGGAATTTTTTTAATAAAAACTCGCAAATTATCCCGGGTGTTTTTTAAACCCCTGAAATTTTCAAGGGGGCATGGCGATGGGCCGACTTTGACCAAACCCCCGCCGGGAAAGCCCAAAACCATTTTTACTTTTGCAAATCCTGGCGTTATAACGCATTGGGTAATGTGACAATTTTCCCGCTCTCTAAACAGTGTTCGTATTCGTTCGGGTTTGCGTTTTTTTCAAAAAATTCTTTGGGTAGTTTTTAAAAAATTTTGCCACTTGATTTTGCATTGTTCTCGTTATAGACAACGCTTCTAGTTTTTGCTTCCCCTCTTTTCAAGAACCTTTTTGCTTTGGGTTATTCCCTTTTTTTAAAAATATGCCCAAGTTTGGGGTATCAGCCTCAACCCATTTTTCTTTTTCCTTTTTTTTAATCTCATCATTTCCCCCCATTTTGGGGTAAAATTTTTTGTTAATTTTCCCTTCTAATGGTTTTAAAACATGATCAAGGGCCGCTATTTTTTCCCCATGGGTTGGGCGAGTCGTGAAAAGTCCTTTAAAGCTGTTTTTTTTCTAAAAACGGTTTTTTTCTTCTTTATTGCATTTAAAAATTCGTCTCCGATTGATTTTTAATTTAAGTTCCATGTTTGGGAAATTTTTATCGTCGGGAGTTCCTGCAGTGGGTTTTTTGAATTTTGAAACAAACCTCCCCCCTCAAAAATTTTTGGGTTTAAATAAAAGCCCCAAAGGGGATTTTTTTCGCTTTCACCGAGCCCCTTTTCCCAATTTTACCTTTTTTTTAAAAAATTTGAAGATTTTGGTTTTTTTAAAACGAAAAAGTTGTTTCCCTTTGGGCGCTCCTCAAAACAAATTGGGCATCTTTTACTTTAAAATCATTAGGGGCCCAAAATTCGGGAGGGTTTTTGGCCCCACACTTTGGGAAAATAACGACCCCTTTCTTTCGGGAATTCACCCCCGCAAAGAGAGCCCCGACGATGTTTAAACCCAAAGGGGTTTATTTCAAATCATGTCGTTCCAAAAATCAAAATCATCATAATCTTCTTCACCTTCAATTCCTGCCATTTTTTTTTAAATAAATTTAAATTTTTTTTTGGGTTTTTTAAAAATTTTCCAAACATATGGTTCCAAAATTTTTTGACCCGCAAAGAAGACTGAAAAGCCCTTTTCTAGGGGAAAAAAACGGGAAAAATTTCTGTTTTCCCAAAAAATCCCTACTTTGATCAATCAAATTTTTACTGTCAAATTTTCAGACCAAAGGGGCGGGTGAATGATTTTTTCCAGGGGGTCCCGCGCTCTTTTTTTCAAAATAAAAAACCGCTTTAAAAACAGACCCAAAAAGACAGTTAAAAGAAAACTGGGGCGGGGAATTTGTTAAGAAAATTTCTAAAAAACTTTAGGGAAAAAAATATTTTCTTAAAACAAAGCAGCAATTTTTAAAACCCATTCTGATCTATGGCTAACCGGAAAAAAAGGGGTGACCTTTTTTCGTTTCAAGGGAAACGAAAAAGAAGAAACAAATAAAACAAAGAAAAAGGGCCCTGAGATCCCAAAAGAAGGGAAAAAGTATGTTTGCTTTTTAAATTTTTCGTAAAATCGCTTTTTCCCTCCCCTTGATTTTTAGTTGTTAAAAAACGCCCGCCCGTACTTTAAGGGGCTTTAAAAACAGATTTCCTATAACTAACTTTTAAGGGAAAACAAACGCCCTTAAACAATCATCGAACCCCCAAACAAATACCGCATTCTGACCTCTCGTTAAGTTTACGTTGTTAGCCAAACCCAATTTTTGCAAGGGTGATTGAGCCCAAAAATATCATCAAAATTAGCAATATATTTCAAAAATGATTCATCATACAACCCAAAACCCGAACCCGGGAGACACTATATGGGAAATTTTTTTTTATGCCGCAGCCAAAAAATCGCTTAAATATTTTTTTGGGGTGTGTAAATGAAGAAAAAGGGTTTAAAAAAGGGAAATGAAAAGTTTTTTTAATCCCAAAAAACAAAGAAAAAGGGCGGGGAGGGGGCCTAACCAAACTACGCTTTGCGGGGGTTTAAAACCCTTTCACATTTTTTAGGGAAAAAAAAATTTTTTTGGGGTGGAAGGGGAAAATCCAACGGTAGACCTTTTGGCTAAAGTTTACATCTTTTACAAAGTTTGGCTTGATGAATTTTAACAACAAAATAAATTTAAAGGATTTTACCTAAAGGGCAACAGAGGAAAACAAATTGCATGGAAGCGGGGGAACTTTAAGGGCGTAATAAACCCTTCCCCAAAAGGGTAAAAAAGAAGGAAACCGAAAAACCGCTTTAAAGTACATTTTTTTTTAATAATGATGCGCAGCTAATATTCCCAAATAACAGATTAAAAGGGTTTACAAAACAAAAATATTTTTTTTTAAATTTTTTAAAAAAACATGTCTGTTCAGGGTTTTTCCAAAAGGCCTACAGCCCAGATCGCCAAAAAAGGGGTAGTAAAAAACCCCCAACCAAAAACCTTTAAAATAAAAAACGTTTTCACAAAACAACAAAAACTAGAGCAAACCTTTCAAAATACAGCAAAAAAACCCAAAAGAAGGGATTCGCTGCCTTTAAATGCGTTACCTAGTTAAAAAATGGAAACAACACTAAAGTGGGGTCATCAGCAAAGGGAAAGAGTGTTGCCTCCCTTTTCAACAGGGATAGCGCACCCCCCAGCTTTAAAACCCCAAAAGGTTTTTTCTTAGCCCCTCGGTGGGTTTCCCTTAAACCCTAAATGCGCGGCAAAAAATTAAAAACTAAGCTCCCAAAAACACACAGCAATTTTTTCAACCAAAAAACCTAAAATTAGGTTTCCCTTTAAACTGGGCAATAAATAAAGCACAATTTACTCAAAAAATCACGGGGAAAAAAATTTAGTCGTTTACAGCCGATTTGGGGTGCTAAAAAAAGACCAAAAAATTTACTTAAAAAAAAGGCGAAACAAGTTTTTCTCAACAGCCAAAAACCCCCACAGATAAAAAAGGGAAAGCTTTAAAAAAAAAAAAAAGAAACCCTTAAACCTGTTCTAAAAAAGCTCACATTTAAAAACGCCAAAGGGGTTTATTTCTTTTGTTTATGAGGCCAAGCACAAAAAAACCGTCCCATATTTATTTTGAATAAATTTTTTTTTTAAATTTTAAAAAAATATTTTGAGTTAGAAAAGAAACTCAACCCTGGCTAAGGGTATATGAAGGCCCAAATGAATTGTTTTTAAAAAAAGCCGAGAAAGAGCGTTTGTCAAGACTTTAAATGAAATTGAAAATTTAAAAAGTATTGAACCACAAACGTCGGCAAGCGAAAGTACATCAAATTCTCAAGTTCCCAAATAAACCCAAAAAAAGACCCCCATTAAAGTAATGTTGCTGTTTTTAAACGACAAAAAAACAAAAAATAAAAAACCTAGAAGTCCGGGGGCTCGCTAAACAAAAGGTTTTTCTTTCCCCGTAATGACTTTTAAAAGCCTGTTTGGGGGAGACCAACAGCTTACACAGTTTGAGTGGCCGCTGAAGAAAACCAAAAAGAGGGGGGGCTGGTTGGCAAGGGGGAATCTTAGAGATCAAATTTAAAAAAGGCTAATAACACCGTTGTAGGGAAGGGTTTCATTTTCCCCTACCCGAGAGTTGGGAGCCCAAAAAGCAGTTTTAAAAAAATAAAAAACAGACAAAAATTTTTTTATGTTTGGGGTTTCTTTCAAGGCTGCATTACTCCGCAAAAAACGCAAGAGATGTCTAAATATGAACCCCCCCAATTTCATCAAAAGAAATAACTTTAGTGGGAAAAACCCTTTTCCCTTTTGCACGGAAATTTCCCTTTATCAGTTTTTAAGAACAAAACAAACCAAAAACGTTTAAAGTATAAAACATGGGGGAAAACCCAAAATTTGGGGCCTTTAGAGTGGGCTAAAGACGCCCAACAAAAGCATCCAGACAAAACCTGTTTACTTACCCCTGAGCTTCGCCCCGGGGTACCCCCATTACCATTGGTACGCACAATGTGATTAAAAGCGCATACTTTCAAAAAAAACAACAAACAAAAATTCTGAGAAAAAATTAAAAAAAAATTCCCCTCTGTTCAAAACCGCGAGCGAACCCAAAAAAAACAAAGAAAGCCCTTTTAAAAACTTAATACAGAACAATTTCGCCCCCAGAAGGCATAAAAATTAGTTTTTAAAAACTGGGAAAAGGGGTGCAAAATTCCCCCATATGTTGTTTTCGCAACCCTTTGAATCACTTCCCTTGTTCCCCTTTTGAAGGCCCAACCCCCCCAAACTTTCCCAAAAAAAGCCTTTTTTGATAATCCCTCAGATTTTTTTCATTTGCCCTTTATTAATTTTCAACGGATGGCCTCATCAACGCCCGAATTTAAACAAAAAGGGCCCAAAAGCAGCAAAAAGATTTCTACGCGCCGCACAAGTGCGCAATGACCCGTTTAAAAAATTTTTAATTATAACTGAATTTAAATGACCCTGAAGACCACCAACAGTATACCCCCGCTCAAATGTGGGTTTGTGGGTTTTAAAATTAGTGAAGAAGCAACAAATCCCAAAAGTAAGAGACCATGTCACATTAAATGGAAAGTTTAAGGGGAGCCCCACACAGTAAATGCAAAACTTTAAATAAAGTTTGATCCTAAGACTGGAAGCTGCCCTTTTTCTTTCATTTAAAATGCGAGGTTAAAGAAATCTCACCCAAAAAAAAAGCAGTGGACAAAAGCCTTCCCGGTGGCATGCATTGCCCATCATCAGAAAAGCCAAAGTGTTTCACTTTAAATAACTGTTTTTCTATGACCTATGCCAAAAACCTGATGGGATCAATTTGAATCACGGGTTTTCCTTAAAGTCCTCCCAAAAACAGAAAATATTTTGAAATCAAATCTCTTTAAAAAAGGGGGTTTCCCTTAAAAGTACAAACATTTGGGGAAGGGTTTTATGAAGACACACTTCCAACCTAAAGGCGCGTTCTTTCTAACTCAAGGGAAAAAAAAATCATGGTTCGATTACCACATGCTCAAATGCGTGCAGAAGTTAGAATTTTAAAACGAAAGGGGACTATCTGACTCAAAACTTATGGCTGACTATGTTTTTTGGGGGACTCCCTTTTAAAATTATAAAAAACCCCCATGAAACCTTATACCCCGGGTCCCGCGCATTACATTCCGCCCCCCGGGGAAAAGTTTTGGGGCCTTTCCCTTAAAATTTACTGGGGTACGATTGATTTATTGCAGATTTAACCAAAGATTCAGAAGATTGAAAACGGGGTTTCGTGGGGGGGAAATTTGTATGGGATCGCTTTATTACTGGAAAGCCCAAAAACCAAAAACCTGGACACATGAAACCGAGTAAAAGGTCTTTAACATCCATTTATTAAATGCAAAAAAAACGAAAGGAGGGGAAAACGCAATCACTTCCATTTCTAACGTTTAAAAATTTCACAGGGGGTGATCCAAAAAATATTTAAAAAGGGAAAAAAGGGTTTGGGGAAATTTTAAAAACCTGAACAACCCCGTGTTTCATTCTAGAAGTTGTTTTGAAACCCCCCATGAACCCATGACCCGCATAAGACTACCCATTAGCAGCAAAAGTCCCAAAGAAATTCCAAAAAGACCGCCAAACTTTCCTAAAACTTCGGGAAAAAAAAAATTTTTGTCTTCATTACAAAAAGTTTTAAAAATTTTAATTTTAAAACCTGGGGTTTAAGTTGACAGCATTTCTCGGGAAAAATTGCTTTGATCAAGAACCCCTTTTTGAAACCATACCATGAAGAAAACTGATCTCAAACTAAATCCCAGAAAGCTTTTGAAAAAAAACTTTTTCAAGTTTAAAGAAACAGCTGTTTCGGAAAAACAAGGAGAATCCGCCCAACGCAAAGATGTCAGATTAAATCACCAAAGAAAGAAGCAATTAAAACTGACTTCCCCCAAACCCAATTTTTGGACTTTTTGAAGATTTCATATCAGCTTTTTGGGATAAGAAGAAAAAAAAGAAAGTCCAAAATTTGGGCAAACCTGTTTTTTTCGGTTTAAACCCTTTTTGAAATTTTCAACTTTTTGGGTTTAAAATTTTTTTATGATAATTTAAAAAAATTGTATCCAGAGTCCAAGTAAATTTAAAACAGATACAAAATAGTTTTTTTTATAGAAATTCCTACGGGAAAACATCTAAAAGCCCTGGAAAACCCAAGAACAAAAGGGCATGCAGGAAAGGTACGCCACATCCGAATTTCCCAAAAAATTCGCCTTTACATTCAATTTCTAACAAAAGGTTTTTTGGGAAAAAGGGTTGGATGAATTATCCGGGGGGGATTAAGGGGGTAATGGGGTTAAGGGCAAAAAAAAAAAAAATTTTAGCCAGGAAAAATCATTAAAAAAGCAAAGGGGAAAAACCCCATTTTTGGCAGTCAAACAAATCACCTACAACTACAAAGAACATTTTTGGTAATAAGACTTTTCAAAAATGACAACGTAAAAAAAACACTAATCTACAAGAATCAACCCCAACATTTTAAAAAAAAATCGTTTTGATTTGAAAAAAACACAAAAAGTTGGGGTTTTTTTAAACCAGGTTTTCATAAACAATCGGGGGACGGAGGCCGCATAAACAGGGGGTTTTTTATTTTTTTAAACTTTTTTATTTAAAAACAAAACATAGCTTCAAACCAATTTAAACTTTTTTCTCAAAGTTTGGGGGGGGGTTTGAGCGTTTTGAATTTTTATTATTTCAAATATTTTTTTTCCCAATTTGGGGGGTTTATTGTATATCCCGGATGATTTAGCAAGCTTTTAAATTTTCCCCCAAAATGTTTTCCTTAAACGTTACACCAGAAAAAGATTCCCCCAAACATTTTCAAGGGCTCTTCCTTTTTCCCTTCTTGTTTTTGTTCGCACTTCCTTTGAGCTTTCCCTTTTTAAAATCAAATAAATTTACGTAAAATTTAAATAAGCAAATGGAACTGTGTCTTGGGTTAAACGCAGTTTTTTCCTTCACAAAAGGGTCCCTTTTTGGGGGCTGGCTGGGTTTTTTTGTGGCCCGGTTTTTTCGTAAATAATTAAAACGGCGGATTCATTTTTACAATTCTTTTTATTTCATATGGATCAACAAACCCAAAAAAAATCTTTTGCCCTGATGGGGATGTCCCCTTTTCCCCTTCCCCCGGTAAATAAAGGGACCTTACTTTAAACCAAACGGTAATAGTTTTTCTGGGGTACGGACTTCACAACAATTTTTTTTTTTTCTTTTGATTGCTTGGGACTTTGGGTTTTTGACCTTTAAATTCTTTTATTAAATTCCCTTTCGCGCAAAAATGAGGGGAGTCCTTTTAACCCATTCTGTTTGGCGAAATTTTCAATCACCTCTGTGATACGGTAGGAAAAAAAATCTTTCAATAACGTTTTTAAAGTTTTTGACTAAAGCCTGTGGCCGTGAACTCCCGGGAAACCTCTTTTAAAAGGAAACTCTAAAGTTTTTTAAAAATAATTGATTCACATTTGGCCCTTTTAAAATTTTTTTCCATCATCAACTTGAAAAATGCGAATAAGTTAAGCGGGCCCCCTTGGGATATTTTTGTTGGCAACAGCAACAGCCGAAAACACTCTTTTGTGTTAAGGGGTTCCCCACTTTGTACTTGAAGCATTCCCAAAGACTGTGAGCGCGTAAATTTAAAACCCTTTTTTGTCTAAAACGTTCGGAGGGAAAAAAAGAAGGTCCATTTATGGGTGTCGGCGGTTAAATTTTTTTCACAAAGTGTGGTCTCCTTTTATTCCCTTTTGGCGCAGGGAAATAAATTTGCCAAATCGCTTTGTTTTGATAAAACCTTTCCCTTTTTCGTTTGTAACTAACCCCCCGCGCTTGGCTTAGCTTTTTTAAATTTCCCTGATTCCCCCTTTCCTACCTTTTGGGGGAAAAAATAGATTTTGTTCAAATTTTTTATTCACCAAAATTTTGTGCAACAAAAACAAACGGTCAAACCAACGACAATAAACCCCCCTTTCTTGCATCTTTTTTTTTTTCTGATGGGTGATAAAAGTCCCTGAATTTTTTTGGGGGGGAATGTCACGAATTTGGTTTTCCTGTTACAAGATAAATTCATTTAAATTTCCTGTCAACATTTTTTAAAAGTGTAAGCCGCATGTCCCCCTTTTTTTTCAGGTTTGGCGTTAATAAAAAACAAACGCTTTGATTCCCCTGCTTTTCATAGCGATCTTGTGCTGCAGCTATTGGGCCCCCACTTTGTTAAGTCCCCTTTTTCCCCCTCGCCGTCACCCGTAGTTTTCTAAATGCGAATTTCTCCGCTAAAAAACAAGCGCATTCCCCCACAGCAAACCCCCATATCATTACATGAAACCATTTTTTTAAAAAGTATTTTTTTTTTTCATATTAAAACGTCCGGAATTATTTTCCCTTCTTAACTAGAAAATTTTCGTGCAAATGAAGCTGTAAAACAGCAACCCGCTTTTCTGAGTCTTCAAAAACCCGTTTTTTCCCAAAAACTGGGCCGGGTTTAAAATTTTTGACAACTTTTAAACCCAAACATTTTTACCTACACCAAAACCCCCCAAAAACAGCAAATGGTAAAACAAGGGTTGGGGACAGTTTTTTCGGTGCTCAAATTTTTAAAAAAAAAAAAAAATTTTTAAAAAAAAAAAACAGAAAAAGCGATACTAAATACCGCTACAGGGGGGCCTAAACCTTCCTGAACTTATGAATGACCAAGCATGACCAAACTATTATGCCCAAAAAAGGAAAGGCTTTTTCTTTTTGGGAGCAATTTTGGAAAACAAAAAACATTCCTCGGAAAAGGAAATTTAAACAAAAGAAAAAATTCCCAAAAGAAATTTCCCCCCAAACAAATAAAAAAACATAACAGGGAGAACGCAGCCGGGGGGCTAAAAGGAAAATTTGGGGGAAAAAGGGTTTTTATTTGTAAAACAAAAATATCTAATTTTGCTCCATTTTATTCGAACAAGATCTTACTTGATTTTTAAAGCCCAAAAATCCAGTTTTAAAAAAAGTCCCTTTGAGTCCTAGGATGTGATCCCATCTACAGATTTTTGGAAAATTGTTTTCGCCCTAAAACATGGGGAAAAATAACTTTTTTTCATATAGATTTTATTTCCCTCAAAAGACCCGGGGGGGGCCCAGAAAACAGCAAATCAGGGGGGAAAGGAAAACCCAAACCCCGAAAATCAGCAGAAACAGAAAAAACTGAATCAGTGGGAAACCCGTGAAAACATCCTCCCCTTGGGGGGTGTTAAAGGGAGGAAAAAAAAATTTGCAAGTGGAACAACCAAAAAAAATTTAAAGTTTCCGAAAATAACTCATCATGAAAAAAATAACGCCGCCAAACCCCGAAAAAATTTTATTTTAAAAAAAACTATAAAAACTCCATTGATCCAAAAGGGCCTTTCACACCAAAAATCTTCATGTATAATTTAACTTTAAAAATGTTGCCAATTTTTTGCCCTAGCTGCCCGTGGGGGGGGGTTATTACGGGTTTTTAAAATATAAACCCAATGGGAAAAAGAAACAAAAGCAATCAAAAAAATCTAAACCCCTAAAAACAGAAAAACAAACCCCGCCAGAACCGCAACAAAAAAAAGAACATTTTTATCCAAAATTTAAGAATAATATTTTAAGAACTTAATTTTTAAAAAAATTTTTTTAAAAAAAAGATCAAGGCGAAAAAAAAATGAAAAGTCAATAAATAAAGACAAAGGATCAAAAAAAAGACATTTTCCCTAACCAGAATTGTAATCAATGCGGTTTTCTTAGGATGTAAAACCAATTAAGAACCCAAGGGGGACCAACCCCGCGCCAAAGACCGGGGCAAGACCTCCTCAACGATACCGTTTTTGAAAACGTGTGGTACTATATTAGAAACAAAAAAAACTAACTTTTTTTAAATTTTAAGAAAAAAAAAAAAACCAAAAGAAAAAAATTTTCTTTTAAAAACTGTCTGTTCAGTTTATCCAAATGTGCCTACAGCGCCAGAGTCGCCAAAAGAAGGATAGTAGAAACCCCTAACATAAAAACCTTTAGATTAACAAACATTACACAAATGCAACAAAAACTAGAGCAAGACCTTTCAAAATACAGCAAAACCAAACGAAGGTATTCTGCTGCCTTTAATGCTGTTACATATGTTAATACTGGAGCATCGACTATAAGTGCTCTATCAGCGGGAACGAGTGTTGCTCTTAGCAACAGGCATAGGCGCACCCGCAGCTTTACCTCTAGAGGTTTGTCTTTAGCTCTCGGGTGTGTTCATTAGCTGTAAGTGCTGCTGGCAAAAAATTAAAAACAAAAGCTCCAAAAGCACACAGCTATGGTTCAACTAATAACAGCTAAACTTAGTTCTTCAAACTGACAATAAATAAAGCACTAGTTGACTCAAACATCACGGATGAAGAATTTAGATCGTTTACAGCCGATTTTGATGACTATAAAAGACAAAAGTTTGATCTTCAAAGAAAGGCGAGGACAAGTTTTTCTCAACAGCCAGACCGAGCAGATAAAAAAGGAATGCTTAAAAAAAAGTAAACGAAACATTAAACTCTGTTCTAAACAGCTCACATTAACAACGCCAAAGGTGTTTATACTTTAGTTTATGAGTCCAAGCACAAAAAGACCGTCGATATTGATTCTGATTAAGAATTTTTTTTTTAAATTTAAATAAATATTTTGAGTTAGAAAAGAAACTCAACATGGCTAAGATATATGAAGGCCCAGATGAATTGTTTGAAGGAATGCTCGAGAAAGAGCGTTTGTCAAGAGCTTTAAATGATATTGATTTAGAAGTCATTGATCCAGCAAACGTGCGGCAAGCGTTGTCATGCAATTTCTCAAGTTCCAAGTAAACTAACAATAGACCCGCCAGTTAAAGTAATGTTAGCTGTTTTAATCGACTATGTAACAATAAATGAAGAAAACCTAGAAGTCTGGGTCTCGACTAAACAACAGGTTATTCTTTCTCGTAATGACTTAACGCCTGGTTGGCAGACCAACTGCTTACACAGTTTGATGGGGCCCTGCTGAAGAAGCCAAAATGAGGGCTCTGGTTGGTCAGAGGGCGAAGTCTTAGAGATCAATTAAAACAGGCTAAGTATGCACCGATTGTAGGCAAGGCTTACATTCCACTACCTCAGAGTTGGTAGCGAAAAGAGCAGTTTTAAACATAAAGAATACAGACAACAAATGTTTTATGTGGTGTGTTCTTGCAAGGCTGCATTACGTCCGCAAAAACGCAGAGAGAGTGTCTAACTATGAACCATACATCAATGATCTTAACTTTAGTGAATATCCTTTCCTGTTAGCACGGATTCCATTGATCAGTTTGAAGAACAAAACAAACCAATAACTGTTAATGTATACACATGGGATGAGGAAACAAATTTGGTGCCTATTAGAGTGTCTAAAGACAGCCCAACAATAGGCGATCCAGACAAAAGCCATGTTGACTTACTGCTGATGCTTTCGCCAGCGGGGCTACCGCATTACACATTGATACGCACAATGAGTAGATTATTAGCGCATACTGCAAAAAACACTAACAAACAAGAATTCTGCAGAAAATGTTTAACAAGAATTCCATCTGTTCAAGCCGCGAGCGAACATAAAAACATTGTAGTCCCTGTTGACTGTAATACAGAACTAATTACGCCCCCAGAAGCATAAAGTTAGTTTTAAGAACTGGAAACGGATGCAAAATTCTCCATATGTTGTTTACGCAGACTTCGAATCACTCATTGTTCCTTATGAAGGCCAACCCCCAGAGACTTCCAAAAACAGCCTTTGTGAGTAATCATCAGATTTGTTCATTTGCCTTCATTATTGTCAGGTCGGATGGCGCTCATTCAACCCAGAATTACAGAGGACCAATGCAGCTAGAAGATTTCTACAGCGCATGCAGCAAGTGCGCAATGACTGTTCTAATAATCTGAATTATACTGAAATCATAATGACGCCTGAAGACCAACAACAGTATGACTCAGCCACTCACTGTTGGATTTGTGGTTTAGAACTTAGTGAAGAAGCAACAAATCCAACAGTAAGAGACCATGATCACATTAGTGGAAAGTTCAGAGGAGCACACACAGTAAATGCAATCTTCAACTAAAGTTTGATCCTAAGACATGGAAGCTGCCCCTCTTCTTTCATAACTTGCGAGGTTACGACTCTCACCTTATAATGAAAGCAGTGGACAATGCCTTCAGGGGGTCATGCATTGCACATCATCAAAAAGTACATGTGTTTCACTTTAAATAACATGTTTTTCTATGACTCTATGCAACACCTGATGGGGTCATTAGAGTCACTGGCTATGTCCTTAAAGTCCTGCCCAATAACAGAAGAATATTTTGACTCCCAAATCTCGTTAGAAAGGGCGTTTACCCTTATGAGTACATGAACAGTTGGGAAAGGTTTGATGAAGACACACTTCCTCCTAAAGGCGCGTTCTTTTCTAGTCTCAGAGGAAAGGCATCAGTGATTCTGATTACCACATGCTCAAGATGCGTGGCAGAAGTTAGATTTTAAAACGATGGGAGACTATCATGACTCATACTTGATGGCTGACGTATGTTTGTTGGCGGAAAGTCTTTGAAAATTATAGAAAGACCTGCATGAAACATTATAGCCTGGATCCCGCGCATTACATTTCTGCGCCCGGGATGAGTTGGGACGCTTTCTTAAAGTTTACTGGAGTACAGATTGATTTATTGTCAGATTTACCAATGATTCAGATGATTGAAAAGGGGTTGCGGGGGGGAATTAGTAGGGGCATCGCATCATTACGGGAAACCCAAAAAACCAAATACCTGGACACATGTCCGAGTAAAAGGTTTTAAAAATCTCATGTTTTTAGATCCCAAAAAATTTCTTTTTGGGTTTGGCAAGGGCCGCAATCATTCCTTTACGAAATTTTTAAAATGTACACAGGCGGTGATCCAAAAAAAAATTAAAAAGGCTTTAAAGTGGTTGGGCATTTTAAACCCCTTTGACAACAGCGTTTTTTCATTCAGAAGTTTTTTTAGAAACCCCCCTATAAAACTCCATGACCGCTTTTAAAAAAAAAACCCATTAGCAGCAAAAGTCTAAAGAAATCCAAAACAGACCGCCTAACTTTGCCAAAATCTTCGGCAAAAAATTTATTCTTCATTAAAAACCCTTCAACAATTTTAATTAAGCCCTGGTTAATTTGGGACAGCATTTTCTTCGGCAAAAATTGTTTTTGATCAACCCCCATTCATAAAAAACCATACTCATGAAAAACCCCGTTTCCCAAACAAAAATCCACAAATGTTTTAAAAAAAAGGGATTTTTTCAATTGGGTAAACAACAGCTTTTTGGGAAAGAAAGGAGAATCCGCACAAGCGCAAAGATTCAGATTAGTCCCAAAAGAACGAAGAAATTTTAAAGCTGACTTCAAAACCTAATTTTCAGGATTTTTCAGAAGATTTCATATCACTTTTTGGCAAAATGAAAAAAAAAGAAAGCCAAATTGGACAAACCTGTTTTTTTTGGGGTTTACCGTTTAGAATTATAAAAGTTTTTAAAGTTAAACCCCCTTTATGAATTTTTAAACCCTTGTATCCAAGTCCAAGAAATTTTAAACCACAGATAAAAGATATTTTTTTGTTATAATATTCCTCCGGAAGAAAATCATAAAGACAGGGAAACCGAAGTAGCAAAAAGGGCATCAGGAATGGACGCCACATCCTTTTAAACCCTAAAGTTCCCCCCCCCCCTTTACATTCAATACTAACAAAAAGGGTTTTTTAGGAAAAGAAGGGATGAATTACCGGGGGTATTAAGGGTAGGGGGGTTAAGGTAAAATGAAAAACAGTATTCGAGCCGGGAAAAATCATTAAAAAAAGAAAAGGGGAATTTCCCGCAGTGTTGTGCAGTCAAACAAATCACATGACAACTACAAAGAACATTTTTGGTAATAAGACTTTTCATCATGACAACGAAAAACTACATCAAATTCTACATGAGATAAACCCACAACAGTTGTAACAAAGAAGTCTTTTAGATAGAACAAACACAAAACGTGGTTTGTTAATCCAGGGTTTTCATAGCAAGGGGGCACTGGAGGCCGCATAAACGGGGGGGGTTTTTTATTTTTCATAACTTTTTTTTTAAGATAAAATCATAGCTTAAACCCAAATTTCCTTTAAAAATTCTTTCTCATTTTTGGGGGGGTTGGGGGAGCTTTTCGAATTTTTTTTTATTTTTTCAAATATTTTTTTTCCCCCAAGGGGGGGGTTTTGATTGTGGGTGATCTGGATGTTTTAAAGAAAGCTTTAAATTAATCCCGAAAATGTTTTTTTTTAATGCTTACACCATGAAATGTTTCCCCCGTATCATTTTCGGGTCTCTTCCTTTCCTTTCTTTTTTTGGGTTTCGCACTTCCTTCTGAGCTCCATTTAAACTCAAAATATTTACGTAATTAAAAAGAAAGGAACTGTGTTTTGGATTATCGGCAGTTTTTCCCTTTCAAAAAAGGGACCCTTTGAGGACTGGGGGGGTTTTGTTGGGGAGTTTTCCGTAAATAATACAGGGCGGATTCTTTTTACAATTCTTTTATTTCATATGGATCAACCCCCAAAACCCCAATCGTTTCCCTGTTTGGCAAAGTGTCCCCCCCCCGCTTCCCCCGGTAAATAAAGGTACCTTTTTTCAAACCAAACGGTAAATTTTTGCGGGGGGGTACGGGATCTTCACAACTTTATTTTTTTTTTTTTTGATTGTTTGGTACTGGTTTTAGCCCTTTTAAAAAATTCTTTCTTTAAATTCTTTGCGCGAAAAACTGGGGGCAGCCCTTCAACCCATTCGGGTTTGGGCGAAAATTTGTCAATCACTCCTGGTTTACTGGTGGGGAAAAAAAGCCCTTTTTCAGTAACTTTTTTTTTAAAGTTTTCGACTAAAGCCTGTGTTTCTGTAAACCCCCCGGAATCCTTTTTTAAAATGGAAACTCAAATTTTTTTAACAATAATTGTTTCACGGGGTTTTTAAAATTCTTTTCCATCATCAACTTAAATCATGCGAGGATAAGTTAAGGGGCCCCGTTGGGTATTTTCTTTTTGGGCAACAGCAACACCCAAAGCACTCTTTTGTGTTAAGGGGTTTCCCCATCTTTGTACTTGAAGCTATTCAATAATGTGAGCGCGTAAATTAAAACCCTTTTTTGTCCCAATCGTTCGGGGGGTAAAAAAAAAGGTCCCTTTATGGGTGTCGTTCGGTTAATTTTTTCACAAAGTGTGGGCTCCTTTTATTCGTTTTGGCGCAGGTAAATAAATTTGCCAAACGCTTTTTAGATAACCATTCCCTTTTTCGTTTGTTAAATAACCCCCCCCGGCTTGGCTTAAACTTTTTTAAAAACCCTATTCCCCCTTTCCCAAAATCCTTTTGGGGGAATAATAGATTTTGTTCAAATTTTTTATTCAGCCAAAAATTATGTGCAACAAAATACACCCAAAAAGGGCAAACCAACGACAAAAAACCCCCTTTCTTCATCTTTTTTTTTTCTTATGCTTTATAAAAGTCCCCTGAAATTTTTGGGGGGGGCAATGTCACGATTGGTTTGCCTGTTACAAGATAAATTCTTTTTTTTTCCTGGGGCAAAATTTTAAATGTGTAAGCCGCATGTCCCTGTTTTTTCAGGTTTGGCGTTAATAAAAAACTAACTGCTCCTTTTTTCTGCTTTTCTTTGCGATCTTGTGCTTTCAGCTATTGCTCCACAGCTTTTTTATGGGCTTTTTTTCTCGCCGTCATCCCGTAGTTTACTAAATCGTAATTTCTTTCCCAAAAAACAAGCGCATTAAACCCCAGCCCGCCATACATTACGAGGGAAACCATTTTAAAATGTATTTTTTTTTTTCATATTAATACGTTTTGGAATTATTCCTTGCTTAACTAAAAAATCCCTTTTGTAAAAAGAAGCTGAAAAAAGCAAAGCTTTTCGAATCCCCCCAAGTCTAGTTTGCCCCAAAATCGGGGGTTTAAAATTTTTAAAAAGCTTTTAAACCCAACATTGGTTTTATCCTACCCAAACCCCCAATAACAGCAAATGGTATACAAGGTTGGCGACCCGTTTTTTTTTGGGGGCTCATTTTAAAAAAAAAATAATTATTTTTAAAAAAAACAGAAACAGCGATACCCACTACCGCACAGGGCGGCCCAAAAACCCTTTCCCGAACTTATGAAAGACCAACGGGTGACCAAACTATTATGCCCCAAAAAAGGGGGCGTATTCTTTGGCAGCATGTGGAAAAAAAAAAACATTCCCCCGGGAAAAGAATTCAACAAAAGAACAAATTCAACAGATGTCGCCACCAAAACCCTTATAAGTATCATAACCCGGGAGAAGGGGCAGCCTGGGGGCTAGAATGGGAAAATTTGGGGGAAACGGTTTTTTTTAGTTTGGGACACAAACTAGGGGAGAATTTTTCTCCCCTTTTATTCGAACAAGATCTTACTTGATTTTAAAAGCCCAAAATTTCCCGTTTTAACAAAGTCCCTTTGAGTCTCTAGGAAGGGGATTTTATCTACAGATTTTTGGGAAAATTGTTTTCGCCCTTTAAACATGGGAATTTAAAAACTTTTTTTCATATAATTTTATTTTCCCTTTAAAACCGGGGGGGGCCCCAAAAACAGAGAATCAGGTGGAGAAAGGGAACCAAAAACCCGAAAATCAGGGAGAAACAGAAACAAATGAATCAGGGGGAGACCCGGGAAAACCCTCCTCCTCCTGGGGGGTGTTAAAGGGAGGAAAAAAAATTTGCAGAGTGGAACAGACCAAAAAAAATTTTTTACAGAAAATAACTCATCATGAAAAAAAAACGGGCCCCCAAAGCCAGAAAAAAGTTTAATTTTAATTTCCAGCTATAAAAACTCCATTATTTAAGGCCCACAGCACCAAAGTCTTCATGGGATAATTTAACTTTAAAAATGTTGCCATTTTTGGGGGCCCCGCTGTTTTGGGGGGCGGGTTTTTACGGGGTTTTAAAATTTATACCCAATGGCAACAGAAACAAAAGCAATCAAAAAAATCTGAACCGCTAAATACAGAAGACAACAGCACGCCAGAACCGTCAACAACAAAAGATCATTTTGATCCATTTCAGATGGAATAATATTTTAAGAACTTAATTTTAAATTTTTTTAATAAAAATAGATCATGGCGTATTATAAAATGATGAAGTCAATAAATAAAGACATGGAGTCTATAAAAGACATTTCCATAGACCAGAATTGTAATCAATGCGGTTGCTTAGGATGTAAGAACTTCATTAAGATCTATGTGGACCAATCTCGCGCCAAAGACACTGAGCAAGACATCCTCAACGATGACGCGTTTTTGAAGCGTGTGTGTACTATATTAGACATCTACTATTTAAGATAAAAACATAGATTGTCTTGTTTTTTTGATAATTATAAGATAACTTAAATAAGAACTTGGTTGTACTTAGAGGATGACTTAATTACAATCTTGAGGTAACTTGAGTAAGAACTTGAGGATGACTTGAGGACGACTTGAGTAAGAACTTAGAAGTGACTTGAGGATGACTTGAGGATGACTTGAGTAATAACTTGAGGATGACTTATAAATGACTTGAGGATGACTTGAGGATGACTTGAGGATGACTTGAGGACAACTGAGTAAGAACTTAGAAGTGACTTGGGTGACTTGAGGATGACTTGAGAACAACTTGAGGATGACTTGAGGACAACTTGAGTAAGAACTTAGAAGTGGCTTGAGTGCATGCGTGGGTGGGTGTGGGGTGGGGGGTGTGCATGCGTGGGGGTGGGGGTGTGCATGCGTGGGGTAGGACAAAACACACAAACACCAACAAACAAACAAGAAGTGGAACTACTAGGGCCACTTCTTGCTTTGTGACAAACAGGCTGTGTCCCGCTCGCAACCTCAATCAACTAGGCCAAGTGATCACAGTAGGGTCGTTTGGCCTAGTTTGCCGCTGAGCTTTGCAGGTGCGCTTTGCAGGTCAAGTGATCACAGTAGGGTCGTTTGGCCTACTTTGCCGCTGAGCTTTGCAGGTGCTCCGTGCTGACGTCATTGGCAGCAAGCGATCACAGTAGGGTCGTTTGGCCTAGTTTGCTGCTGTGCTCCTCTTTTCTCAACCAGGCTTGCAACTGGCTTTGGCAGAGTTACAGCAGTTACTGCTGTAGCCGAGCTTTTATGGCGGCTCTAATCGCCAGTAGTAGTACATCCGTCATTGTATATTTGGAGCATTTATATGAAGATAGTGCTGGCCACACACTACTCCTCTCCATACTGGTAGATGTACTAAGGTCTGCCCTAACCCTATCTATTCTTGCCAGAACCTCCGAAAATCGTTATTCTGTTGCATAAGCCTAATAATGGTTTGGCGTTTGCTACACAGTTCATTTATACGATTCCTAGCTTGTGAAATTTAGGATAGTTATAAAAACACCCAGAAAGTTGAATAAGTTTTCTAGCATACGAATTAGACATGTTCACCTCCGCCTTAAAAATGAACGCCATGTTTGATGCGTTTTTTGTTTTTTAAACATGACTTTAGCTGTCTCAAGCCAGCAGCCAACAATCAACGCGTGATGAATTGTTTTGCTTCGGCCAACTTTCAACAATGCAGCGCCATTTCTTAGATAAGGAGCCATCTCATCGATAGTCAAAAACCTATTGAAATTGTCTATATCTTGGTCAACAATATTGCCTTCAACGTTTTCATTTCCTTGAACCAACAAACCTTGAAGATAGTCGTTCTTTCCAAAGCAGTCGGTTCACTTTTTTTCTTTTTCTCCACCCTCTAGGAAAGCAATACTTCTTTTTCGGTTTAACTGGTAAAGAACATGCTTCACCTAATTCTTTTTTCGAAAAATACTCTAACATGCAGTTAAAGTAAAACTTGTGATCTTGAATAGCACGATTCTGTTCCTCGGTAAACCGGTTTCGCCATTTTAGAATAACACAGCCAAGCACACAGCACAGTAAACGCATCCTGCTAGTCCGGGAGTCAGTAGAAGAATGTGTGGTCATGTGAGTGCCCGTAAGCCTACGCTAAATGTAACCCCCTCGCGATTGGTCGGGCTGTGACAACGCCTATCACGCGGTAGTGTTGACGTGGCAGAGCAGTTCTAGAAGGCTGATGTCATATGTTGTAATGGGGCGGGCTGGGCGGGAGGGAGTGGGTGAAGAGGAGGGAGAAGAGGGGGAGGAGGTGTGGCGGTATTGATTTTTTGGCCTCACAGTTTGTCAGCAGGCTGAGCGAACCGGCTAACTTAAAACGCAGACACTATTTATTATAGATGACTGTACAGCAGAAAGAAACACTTTGTCAAACCCCGGGCTTTCGGTGGAAGACATGCAGAGAACTAATAAATAGTGTGTGTGTGTGTTCGTGGTGTGTGTTCGTGTGTGTGTGGGGTGTGTGTGGTGTGTGCGCATACGCACGTATTTTGTGAAACGCAGAACACGTATGTCTATGGCTCCGAGACTGGTCTCTCCTCCGTGTCTAAATGAAATAAATATTAAAACCACAAGCAATCCTTTGCCACACGTTGCTCTGAGGACAACTTGACCTTAACGGGCTTTGGCTGAATAGAGCGCCTCTCTCTCTGCTGACAACCCCGCGCTGTAATTAACGCGCCGCGTAGTAAGTATCGGATAGCCTAGTGCACCAGCACCGCCGTTGTATATGGGCGCGTTCAGCCACGGTGCTTTTCCCCTACGTTACTCTATGAGGCGTGTTCAGCTACGGCTGCTTTCCCCTACGTTACTCTCTGAAAAGTTTAGTAAATTAGTATGAAAACGAATAATCCTACACAGTAGTAAGTTTGTAGATAATCGTTTTTTTTTGGTTATTGAAGTCTTACTTGTCAGAGAACTAATATATGTCTGTTCTGGATTCGCCCGGTCGAAACCGGCTAAGGCCGGTTGAGAGCGGGTGAGCCAGAACAGACATATATTAGTTCTCTGCATGACATGTTGGGCTTATTGGTGCACATGAGATACAGACTTGACAGCCAGGCGGGCATGCAGACGAACGTGCAGTCTGACGGAGAACAACAGCAAAGAGAACAGAAAAAAAAAAACGGGGAAAAACTGATGTCTAAGAACTCCAAACGAAACCCCATAAACAGAGAACCCGTGAGGACAAGAAAAGCAGCTCAAGAATCTCCAGTAGAAGTCCCCGGGTCTTCCCCTAATCACGCCTTTGGGGGGCCATTGTGGACAAGGCATGATGGGTACAGGATGGCAAAGCATGTTGTACGAGCGGCAAGGGACCTATCGAATTCTTTCCATGTCTATCCCAAATGGCAATGCCTTGCTGGTGTTTTTATTTATTTATTTTTTATTTTTTTTAGCCAAGGCCTTCAGTGTGTATGAACAAGTTTATCTAGTTGTACGATCTTTCTTTTCTTCACGATATGATATCGAAAAGAAAGGTAAAGCTGGGGACAATGCGTTTAATGCTTTGATTTTTTCCCCCTAAAGTGGGAAAGGGGATGAAAAAATCCGCTGAGAAAAAGACATAAAGGCACACCATGACAAAAAAAGATGGAGGTAGATGGGAGGTAGAGACAGAAATACTGATAGATTCACTGAGAGAGGAAGGAGAGAGAGAGAGAAGAGAGAGAGAGAGAGAGAGAGAGAGAGAGAGGGGGGGGGGGCGGGGTGAAGCGGGTCGAGGGATAGAGCGAGACGGAGAGAGAGACAAAGAAAGCAAACGGTGAAACGGAAAAAGACGGAAAGACATGAAGACAAACTGGCAATCAGACAGACATGTAGACAGACAGGCAGATGGGCTGACGTTCATACAAATAAACAGAAGACGGGTAGAGAGAGAGGGTGAGATGGCAGGATGGTTAGCGATAAAGACAACGTAACAAATAAGACGAACTAGACAAAATATTTTTGTTAAAACACCGTAAGCCGACACTGTAAGCAAGGAATCATGATGATCATTAGATCCCCCCCTCTTTCTCTCTCTCTCTCTCTCTCTCTCCTCTCTCTCTCTCTTCCTCTCTCTCTCTCTATCTCCTCTCTCTCTCTCTCTCTCTCCTCTCACACACAAACCCCACGCACACACACACACACACACTGTGCGCACGCGTGCGCAGTGTGTGTGTGGTGTGTGCCGCGCTTACGTGTGTGTGTGTGGGTGTGTGTGGTGTGTGTGTGTGTGTGTGTGGTATCTGGTGTAGGAAAGTATACCATAACACACTGGAAATTTCGGTTCGAAGATAACAGGCTGCCAAGTTCTTCGGGATTTTGTACTACGACACTTTGTTAAGTCGACAGTGTGGACTGAATGGAGAATATTACGTTAATCTTTATAGCTAGAAAAGGAACAGAACAGTTTAAGACACACACGTTTTTTTTATGGAAAGTCTGTACAAGCGTTCAAATGTTTTAAGCAGCTTTGGGCTGCAGAATGCAGCATGTTGGCACGGTAATACAATTTGTAAAACACGCTCAGAAGAAAAAAAAAAATTTAATGGGTTGAAGGATATCATATTCAGAAAAGAATGTATGGAACTTTTACTCCCTGACATTGTCACGGAAGTGCGTCGCGCTTGTCCTAGAGAATGCTGAGCAGTGCGCTGGAAGCAACTCGCTAGCAAAGCACGACGGATAGGGCGAGAGAGCAGAAGAGGCCCATTCTGTAATAAGTGACACTCATGAGGTCAAACCGAAGCACATTAGGGGGTAAAGATCAGGCAATTCCAGCGAAAAGGACCAGGGACAGCGGGAGAGAGTAAATTTAGTGGGGCTCCAGCCAGCGATCAGTGCGCACCCAAAGGCGCACCCAGGAAGGGGGTGATTTGCTATCGTGCAAGCGGCCATGCCACGTCCCGCCGTAATTTTTCCGAATCTTGAGAGTGAAGCTATCCTAATGTATCATGTCTTAGGAGCCAGTATACTCGGAGGCTACCCCTACGCTGTAGAGAGCTATACCAAGCTCCAGGAAACCCTTCAGTCCGAGTGAGGTGAAGGTTGGAGAGTCATGGGCAAGGTTATCAGATATACAGGAACATCGCAAACCGTGGTCGCGCGAGCTGGTACCAAAAGTGATGCCTATACAGGTAGACTCAGACAGTTGTAATGGCTGGAATCCCGTGTCGTAGCAAGTACATACCCTGGGGTCTGTGTGTACAATGGACACGCCGTACTGAGGGGAAGGTTGAGGCTCTGGAGATGGAGGATCCAGTTGGGCAGAGTGCTGTGGGGAATTACAATATGCCGTGAGGGAGACACCATCCCTGAGAGAGACCCCAGGATACCCCATCAGGGAGAGCTAATTCTTTCGGATAATGTCATAAATCAGATACATTCTCAGGTCACTGTGTTGACTCGTGCTCAGGGTCATGAGCACCAGACAGGCCTGCTTCAACCTTTGTCTTTAAAGAGCAATTGATGGCAGACTCGAAGACGAGCTGAATTCGTGGGCAGGAACGGGTTGATAGCCTTGCACGTGCCAAAGAAGAGCAGCAGAGGAAAATTAGTGTTCCATCCCACGAAATAGGGACTCCTTCATGTGGAAAGACCGAGGTTTCTAGTACGCCAAGTACGAGAGTGAGAGCGGAACAGCAGTACCCAGGAGGTTTGTGTGCCGAAGTCCCTAAGGAAGACCGTATTAACTCTCGACACGATATTCCTGTGCTGAGCACTTTGGGGGAAAACAAGAACAAAGAAGAATATCCACACACATCTATGGCCGGGATGTGTAGTGACATAGGCGGTATGTGAAGTCATTTTAAAGTGGCCAGCGTACCTTGGCTAAAGGAACGAATCGGTCCCACATCGTGGTGTGGTAATCCGGAGTGTGAGGAGGCGTTCCAGAAGCTGATAGAATGTTTCTGCACGCTGCCCCGTCTGGCCATTTACCAATACCAGAAGGTCTTACAGGCTTGCTAGTGTTTACTACGTTTGGGCGTTGCAAAATCAGGCTTAATTCAACCATTCTAATTTATAGTGTGAGGTGCAATTCCGAGACGTGAGAATGGGGTTGCAGATTTTCTTGATTCGATGGAGTAAGGGTTCCTTGTGCCGAAAGCGTAAAACAGTAGAGGAAGAGAGGGTTTAATTGTTATTTCCAAATGATGTAACACTAAGGACGTTGTTCGTGCTTCCATCAGGTTTTTATTTAAGGTATACTTTAAATCTTGGAAGTATTGTCCACGCACGAACTGATACAGGTTCGCCTCAGTGACAATTTGTGGAAGTTGGCCCGTCCATTTCAGGTGTCAAGTGCCGTGAAGTAAACGTGATTCTGCCGGAGTTTTTGCTTACCTATCAACTCTTGGAGGGGGGGGGGGGGGGGTGGGGGAGGGGGGGGGGGGGGGGGGGGGGGGGGGGGGGAGGGGGGGGGGGGGTGGGGGGGGGGGGGGGGGGGGGGGGGGGGGGGTGGGGGGGGGAGGAGGAGAAACATTAGACTCGCCGGAAATAGTGGGTTTTACGTGTGTAAACAATCACTCGTGAAAATGAGTTCTTCGATGTGAGTGGGGATTTCCGTGAATGTGAGTACTGTCTTGTGATTTTCCGAGGTGAATTCGAGTGTCGTCGTGGTGTCTGCAAGTCATACGAATTGAGGCGTTATCCGTGCTCAGGTTTGTTGGCGGGGCAGGGGGGGGCAAGGGGTTCGCGTATCCTCGACCGACTTCTGAAGGTTGGCTACCAGAGTTTAGACTGTCGGTTGTGTTGCGGTAGTCAGCGCGGGTTTTGCATCACAGGGCTTTGGCTGTCTGGGCGAGGTACCCAGCGACTAAGGGTGTCGTCCAGTGTGTGTCGTTCGAGTTTTATAATTGTCGTGTTTCGGTGTTTCAGCGGCGGGTTCTCTGCAGCTACCAGCGTTGGCCTCTCTGGCATAAGCCCGCGACTGAGGGTGTCGTCCAGTGTGTGTCGCCAGAGTTTAGATGACGGTGTTTTCGTGTTCAGCGCGGTTCGCATGTACCTAGGCGTTGCTGTCTGGCAGTGCCCAGGCGACTGAGGTGTCGTCCAATGTGTGTCGTTCCCTTTTTTTTTTGTCCCAAGGTGAGCGTGTAAAGTATGCGGAAATTCTGAGGGCTTGTGTAATTGGTTGGTTGCAGATATCATGGTTTCATCAACTTTTGTATTTCATTCCCAGAACTGGAGATTTCTTTTTATTTGGTTTTTATTTCGCAAAGCTCTTTCTTGTGAGTCGATTAAGAGAGGAAAATTTAAATGCGCGGAAGTATTGAAGAGAAGAAAAGAATATAACTTGAACTTAAGATCGAGAAAAAACCGTACAATGGGAATGAAATAATGTTCGTTCGGTGCTACACGGATACAGTTAGGTTGGGATGTGTTTCAGCGGTAGGAGGTGCTAAGACATAATATGTTGTACTTAGAGTGGTCGCTGTGTACGAAATATTGTTTTCAAAGTTTTGGGTAAAGATGGTTATTTTCTGAGAGTGTACGTTGGTATCGGAGGACCGGAACTTTTTAATATTAAAAGAGGAGACTGTCACGCGGTGCGTGCCAGGTTCGAGGGCAACTGCATGCGCTGTGTCTGGGCGTGTGTGAGGTTTTATCGATAGGTGACGGGTGGGTGGTACCTCCGATAGACTCTTGTAGAGGTTCACTTGTGTTTGCGCTTTGACTAACCGGTTGGATTGGGGCGGAAGGAAAATTAGGATCATTGTTTTTTTTTTCATTCCAATTATTATTAAAGATTGGCATAGTGCGATTCATGATTGTGTTAAATACAATGAGTAGTATTAGTTAGATTAGCTTGGTACAGGTTATTACGATTGGAAAATAAAAGAGAAAAAAAATAGATGGGTAATTACAAAAGGTGTTTAAGATATATATGAATTGTGCTGTCAGAAGCCTACATTTGGTGTATATATTTATAAGGAGTGTTTTAAGTCTACGGTGGTTCGCCAGTATTCAAAGAAGTTTTTCCGCAGCATGTGGTGTCAGTAGCAATGTTTAGGACAATGTATAGCAGCGCTCGGAATCCTTGTCGACTTATTGTAATGTGAATGTCCCTAGCGCTTGATAATATGTTCTTGATGACATTTGTAGATTATGATTGGCCTGCTAGGAAATTTGGATACCCGGGTTCAATTCTATTATTTTGGTTTTGCTTGAAATGTGTTTGATTCTATTCAGCATGTTACTGAGGTAATGGATCTCTGAATTGTGACCGGTTACTGGGGGTCCTAACGTCGGATTGTAGCGTTGAGTGAATATGATTTATAATCCTATTGATCATAGTCTTGGAGACCTCGATGGAACTGAAGTCGTTGGTTGGTAACTCAGACAGTAAAACCCCGTTGTATGAAGGAACGGTTACAGTTTATGTTTCGTGCCGTTGATGAAGTGTAAAGTCAAATTGGTTAAATGTGTAATGGAAAATTCTGAAGAGAATTTTTATGTCAAGGTGGCTGGTGTGTATAAGTCCATGGTTTAAAATTCCAATCAGCGGTCGCACTTTGGGTGATGACGTGTACATTCAGGACTACATTTAATGAGTCAACATGAAATGTGCGAAAAAACATGAAAACACTTAGAGGCGTATACTTAAGTAAAGCACAAATTAAGCTCTTTATTCTGTGTAGTAAGGTACATTCCTTTTTCAGCAGTTTCCGGCCGAGTTTCCTTTACCTCCCTCTACACTGCAAATCCGTGAGGTCGGCCTTCTCGGTTGAGGGGGTTGTGTCGCCTCCACGTCCACTGTCGTCCCCTGCTCATTCCTCTGGCCGGAGTGGAGACACACCGGAGCCGGCAGGGTGCGTTCCGTCGGGACGGCCGCCTTCTTTTTTTCGCAGTCCGAGTGTAGCAGTTCCGTCCGACTTCAGATTCTATCTTTTCTTCAGGGTGGGCAAGCATCTTGAGCTCACCGCGGTATACTACTGCGTGTGGACGTGCGAGTGTAGTTGGTGCCCGGTAGGGTAGGGGACCAGGCGCTCGTTCGACGCATAACGACCGTTACTCTGCTGCTTCATATCCAGCGCTCAGTGACAGGTTTTGTGTTTTGGGCGATTACATTGGGTGAGGGCGCGGTGGAAACGGAGTCGGACGTTTACGTGATTATATTGGGAAACACGTGTGGCCGGGGTAGGTTTTTTTTTTGACAGGGATTTTGTTTGTGTTTGTTTGTTTTTTTGCGTTGTGCAAGTATCCGCCAGGGAACTTTGAATGAAATACTGAAAGCGCAACATTGTGGTTTCGGGTCACATGAACAATTGTTTGTATATTTCGGGGTGTCAGTGACGTACCCACTCAAGGCAGGACGCTCCATCACAGTAGTTATGATATGAATCATTTCCCCATGCACTACTGAAAAGGAAGATATTCATGTGGCCTTGACTATGTAGGCGCGTCCCCAAATATTGTGAGTTATGACTCGGTAAAGAAACAAACGGGTCAATTGGGTGAAAGTGACCACTGAGAGATAGTTTAACAAGGTCTGTAAGGTGCTGGTCATGGTTTTGAACACTGAGTATGCACTCACTAGGAGAAGGAGGAAAGAGATCATTGTAACCCAGCATATGCGCTAGATACTCGAACCTGTCAGGACGTTGGTCCTTGCTGCTGACCAGTCCATTAACCAGTGAGCATAGATAGTTGGGGAAAGCTACAGGGATAACTTAAGGAAAAGAAAAAGAAGAGAATTCATATGTTGAATTAAGAAGGTTACTTACACGAACCTTAATCGTGTTTCAGCAGGCCCTTCAACCCTTTTACTCTTTCGCCCTCACCCTTCACTCTTTAACAGCCCCTTGGGGTGGTTGAAGATGCCATGGTGTGGGGAACACACCGTAGGCAGCCCAGGAATTTAAGGACTTCCAGGTAGGGAGGAGTCGGAACCCGTCATCTCTCAGACGGGGAGAAGACGAGGAGAGTGAGATGGAACTCAACTCACCGTGACAAGAAGAGTCGAGGGAGAGGAGTCGGAAGTCATATCTCCAGGACGGAGAAATCGAGGGGGCGAGATGATGTCTGAGAGAGACAGAGGGAATCCTGAAAGGATAGGCGATCGTAATTCGTATGCAGCATAGCATCAAGGTGAGAGAATCATATATTTTCCTGGTCGGGGGGGGTGGGGGGGGGCCAATGTTGTGTGGAGGCCGTGACTTTATTAGTCTTGAGTGAGTTATTTCCTCCCAGTGGAATGAGTGCTACATGTATAAAATTTGTTTATAACGTGTTTTGATGTGATTTAGTAAAGTTTTTTCCTAAGTAGAGGGGGAAAGAAAAAACAGTTCGGTAGTGCGCCTTTTGGTTGATTGAAAGATTGGCGTGTGCGTATGGAGTAAATGCTGTCATGAATGGCGCGTGTGCAAAAGTGGACAGTGTGAGAAGTGGTGACGGCCCGACGTGATTTTCACCAACGTAGCTGCAGTTTTTGTTTCCCCTAGAAAAGAAAAAAAAAAGAAGAAAGATTTCTTATTTGTACTTCAGAGTAAGGCTTTCTATTTGTGCGCACATTGGCCTGATAAAATAAAAGATTTGATTTGTACCCCAGAGGTTTGAGGAAAAGAAAAAAAAAGAATAAAAAAAGATTTTGATTTGTACCCTCAAGGGTTTTGAGGAAGAAAAAATGAAAAGAAAGTTAGTTTTGATTATTTATTGTTATAATATTTGCATTTGTTGTTGTTTTTTTCTATTTCTATATGTGTTTCGGGTGGTTGACATTTCTTTTGTTTGCTCTACTCCGTAAGTTTTTTTTTTGGTAGGATTTCTTTTTACCCTTCCCCACCTTCAGGACCGATACCTCAACCTCCTCTTGCTCGTGACCTGGCAGGCAAGGGGCAGGGCCGTTGATGGTCGCTGTCCTTCCCCTAAGTATTATGATTTTTTTTGTCCCCTTCCCCAGGACTGATAGCCCCAACCTCTTTCCTGGAGTTTAGCAGGGGGACATGCGTTGGGGAGTCAATAGTCTTTCCCTGTCTCATAAATATCTATTTCTTTCCCCTTTCCTATTGTTTCAGTTTGATTTTTTCCCCTTGCCCCCAGAGTGTGATAGTCAACTTCTCCTCCGACTACGCTAATAGTGGTAGGGTGGAGGAGTTGATTACCGCTCAGCCAAATAAACATCTTTTATCTTTTGATTATTTTTTTTTCTGGTGTGTGGTGCGAGATTTTCTTTTGAGTATGGTGGAATGTGCATTTAGATTGATTGTTTAGTAGTTTTGATATTACTTGTAGTGTGGTGTATATTGTCAGGATTGTGTTTTCCGGTCTCCAGTTTCACGTGAGACAGTGACGCACTAGGGTGTCTGTCTGAGGGCTTCTTTGCTGTCATGATTTGCTTCGCACTTTTTCCGGTCCTGTGTATCCGTTCATTTCCCTTTTCACCCCTTTTTCAAACACCTCTAAACCACTCCACAATAAGGCGCCTATCTAGTTTTCTTCTACATTCATCATTAGGTAGGATTTCATTCTAGTTTGTGTGTCTTCCCCTCTTTTTAATTATTGTTGTTCTTCCAGTTGTTGTGGTAAATTTATATTCCTTAAGCGTATAAGGAGGTACATTTGTTTGTAAATTCAGTTGAAATTAAGTAAGAAAGAAAGACTGACAACAAGAATTTAAGAACTAAAAATAAACTTTATAAAAGAAGTTAATTTCAGAAAACTTTATTGTGTTTAATTCCTTCCTAAGAAAAACAGTTTTTTTCATTAAACTTCATTTGTTTTTTAAATTCCAAATTGATACATTTTCAATTATTTTTGAAAAATACATTCTTGGCTTTCATATCTACCCTGTTTAAGTAAATAAGCTGGTTTTAATGTTTACACCGGAAATTGAATACTTTATTTGTATATATTAATAATTACATTTGTAACATATAGCATCATCATATATCGCCTATTTTTATTCATTACTTAGAGATTGTTTGTTGTTTTATTATTCTGTTGACGGTTCATTATGGATGATTTGAATAAATATGTTAAACAAGCGGAACGCTTGGTTTTTGATGGAGAAAAACTTACCAACATTGTGCACAAATGCGGGAGATAGGGCAGACAGGCAAAGAACAGAGGGAAAGTCTGAAGAAATAAACCTACAGAGGGAAGCTGAAGAAAATAAACTACAGAGGGAAGCTGAAATTGAAGAAAAAAGATTACAGCGGGAACTGAATTGACAGAAAAAAGATTACAGAGGAAGCTAAGCTGAAGAACGTCAATTAAGTTGAGGCAGTTAGAACTAGAGACTGATCTGAAAATACAAGAATCCAGGCATCGAGAGAACCTCCACCAGTCGGGTTCCGCAAGCGCACCTCAACCAAAAGCGGCATATTATTCAAAGTATACCGCCTTTGAGAAAAAAACGGATGACATTGATAGTTATTCTTTTCCGATTTGAAAGTCACGCAACGTCTTGTGTTGCCAAAGAAAAGTGACATTGGTATATTGCCGCGTGTGTTTAAGGGGAAGCGCTTTGACACTGTAACCATCACTTGCAGCGAAAACAAATTTAACTTGGGATCCAGTTGAAAGAAGAACTCCTCAAGAAAGTTTTCAATGTTCGTCCGATCGTTTTTCGCGCACGTTGTCCACAAGGACAGGTGGCGCCCTGACAAAGGCGAATCGTTTCCGTCGTTCTGATCCGTATGAGTCATTGTTTGGATCGGATGGATCGATTTTATCTATAACGAACAAAACTTTTTCAATCACTGCGAGATCTCCTTCTTAGAGAAAACTTTTCCAGAGCGTGAGCAAAGATCTGGCCACTTTTCCTTAAATAAAGGCAATTTGAAAGCGTTGAGGAATTGTCAGATGGCTGATCATATGTATCGCTCGACTCCAGATAAGGGCGTGGCTAGGAAGGGAGAATTTTCAATCTTTGAGTCCATGCGTCATGTACTATCCCATCAGGACAGGGAAGTTTACAGGTAGATGAAATCGTGGGTCATTTCTGAGGTCGCTCAAGGACATACTTATCCTAGGACCGGACAGGGATCGTTCCGCGGTTCGATTGACTTTCGTCAGTACCAGTACTGGCTCCGCGGTGTAAAGACCTGTTTTGCTCCTCAGCAAACGTCCGAGGTCGTGGACAATCGACCACCGCGGTAGACCTTTTGGGCCAGGTTTCGTGGACAGAACCGAGTTCACAAATCAGTCAGCTGCCGATCAGACAAGGCGAGTTTCTATTGCGATTGCAAGGTTCCATTTGAAAAGGAATTTGCCCTTTCAACCAAATGATTCAAAATCCCCGCATTAGTCTCCACTGATTGTGAAGACAGGCCTTGTTTTGGCAACAGATCAATCGGTTGATGGACGGAGTTTAGAAAACGGAGCCATCAATGGATTTGGCAGGCTTTCGTTTTTGTGCGAGACACTGGGGCAACCACTGCTGTGACTGGAAACTTTCGTGCTTCAAAACCAGTATTCTCAACACTGATCAAAAGTGTAGGTCGTTTGGAGGCAAGATTGTAACGTTTTCCTGCTGGCGAAAATTTCAGGCGATACACCGTACTACTCCGTTTTCTTACCGCCTGTGTCATTGATAACCCAGTCTGCGACTTGATCTTGGGCAATTGTGCCAGTGCGCAACAAGTACATGGGTGGTGCCGGAGGAGTCGTGGTTTGTTCCTTGTCTTGTGAGTACCATATCAGACATCATGATAAGTCCAGGGAAAGCTACAAAGCCGCAAAGGTCTCAAACTGAATGAACTCGCAGATTACACCAGATGATCGAAAAGAAAAGCGGAAAAGTACGAGAGACGGGGCCTGAAAGACAATACATTCTGCTGGCTAAACAGACTGTCTCTGACGTACCAACGACAAACCAACGTACATACTGGACTCTGACATTCACTACAGTGTGTACCTGGACAGGAACAACAAACAGTTTGTGTTTCCAAAACCACTTAGAGAAACAGTACTACACACTGCCTCATGAATGCATTGTTCGCTGGTCACTGTGGAATCAAAGAACATTAAAGAGAGTTTCTTGATTCTTTATTGGCCAGGTGTCCACAAAGGAAGTTACAGAATACTGCCCGCTCAGTGGACAATCCTGCCAAATAGACATCTCAGAAAGTCGCGCCCATGTGCACCTTTGCACAAAATCCTCTCTTCGCGTTCCATTACCGGAAGGTAGCTAATGATCTGTTGGCCCTTTACCACTGTCTCTTCCCCGACATCGCTAAATCTTAACTTTGTGGATACAGCGACAAGGGATCCAGCAGGCGAGTCCACTGAAAACAATTGATACAGTGTCTGTCGCGAAGCTTTACTTTGCGATTTTTTTCCAGAGTGGGTCTTCATACGAAATTCTCTCGATTGTTGAACGCAATTCATTCTGATCTCATGAAGAGAAAATTTACAGACTGTTGTCGATCTCTTGCCATTCAACCACGCCTATCAGTCCCATCGATGGCATGGTTGAAACGTATCATGGACGTTGAGTCCATGTTGAGGGAAAGGGTTGCAAGACAAGAACCCCTTGAATTGGAGTCGTTTCATACCGGCTTTGCTTTTTGCATACAGGGAAATGCCGAACGAAACGCTGGGTATTTCTCACCATTTGAGCTTCTTTTCGGACCTGGGGGGTGGGGGGGGGTTGGTCACCAAGGGGTCCTTTTGGATCTATTGATGACACAATGGACGGAAAAGACTGACATACCTGACAGTAAAACTTTTTACTAATACGTTTTAATTGAACTGCAGTATTCGTTTGAAGGATGCATGTGAGCTTGCTCAACAGTCAGCGATAGAAAAACAGATTGTACAAAGGTCGTTGCAGACAGAAAAGCAAAAGGCACGTTCCGTTCATTGTAGGGATAGAAGTCCTTGTACTACTTACTGAAGAACATAACAAGCTTTCGTGTTATGTGGAAGGTCCTTTTCAGGTGGCTAAAAAATTTCTGCAGTTAATTATAGAAGATCAAAATTGCAAACACTGAGAAGGTATTCCTTGGTGAAATGTTGAAGAGTATGTTTAAACGTACAAATGATGCCATCAACCAGTCAGTTTAGTGGATAGTAGACACCTGGTGTCAGAAACTGATTGTCAGACATGGACAGACATTATCAGTGATGAATTTGTACCCAATGTAACTAACAGGTAGCAGATCAAGCCAGGTATTAAAACAGCAAATGTAGGAGTGTTTAACTTCTACTAGTTGCTGATATGTTGGTACCCCTTCCTATTCTGTCTAGTCAAAGGTGAAACCTATGAGGATGTGGTTCTGTCGAATGGATTGTCTACAAGTCAAACAGAACACTCAAAGGACATTTTGAAAAGACTATTCAGGATGTGTTGACGGATACCCCAGGTAAACAGTAACTGGTAATTGAACCCCATAGTATTCGAGTTAACTTCTGAAATACAGGTGGGCGTGACCAGACATATCGGGGGGGGATACCCCCGTCCCATTTTGCAAAAAAAAGAGGTGGTTGGAGAGAGAAATCAATGTAAGTCTGATTATAAAGGTAATAGCACCTTCTAGCGTCCTCCGTACAGCACACCATTGTAATTGGTGGGGACAAACTGATGGATCGGGTGCGTTCTGCATCGAATACAGAAATGTAAATAAGAACACTGTGTTCTATGCCGAGCCTATCCCAGACATTGAAGAACTTCTGTGTCAGCTCTCGGAATGGATTATTTTGTGAAAGTAGACTTGACTTAAAGGACACTGGCGGAGATTCCAGAATGCTGAAGTTACAAAGGAAAAGACAGCATTTCCAAATGAAACCCTTTGGTCTTTTCCAAGGACGAAAATGCCATTCGGTTTGCAAAATGCCCCAGCTTCTGGGGGGGCGTAATTGAGCGAGCCCGAAACTCCATGAATGTGGTGCAGGTCAGTTTTTTTTTGTACGACTCTATTCATATTGTTGAGCTGCAATCAGTCAGAGTGACCTCCTTCTACTTGCGAGATGTTTTTTCGCAGACTCAGATCTTTGGGTTACTGCGAGACCATTCCAAATTCGTGCCGTTTCAAACTCTTCCGAGTTTTTTGGGTCACACTATTTCAGTGGAAAAATGATGCCAGAGGAAAGAAAGTGGAAAAGATTTTCATCTTTACTTAAACCCACTACAAAGAAGCGATCAGGTCACTCATCGATTGTTTTGTCTTACTATAGACGATATGTACCGCCACAATTGCGTCCCTGACGGCCCCTTTGACTGAACTGACGAAGGACAAAGAACAAAGTAATTATGTGGTCCTGATGAGTGCCAGATGGCTTTTGGAGTGTGTTCATACACCGCTCAACCATTTCCTGATCATTTTGTTACCCTCGCCACTCAGAAAGACTTTATTTTGAGGAACTGATGCCAGTTCCAAGGAATGGGTAGCGTACTGTTGCAGGAAAAAAGTGCTTTGTTACATCCAGTGGCAATACGCAGTAAGAAGTTCTACAAAGACACAGGAGAAATACTCCACTATTGAGAGAGAGTGCTTGGCTAAAGATGGGCATGTTGTAGAAGTTTCGCCAGGTTCTTGACTGGAAGAAGTTTCGGTTACAGACTGAACCACGGGGAGGCCACTGACGTTCTTGAAAATCGTCAAAAACTAAGAACAGCAGATTATTAAGATGGTCTTTGCATTGCAGGAATTCCATTTACCATTGATCCGTGCCTGGAACACAAAATGTCCCATGGCAGATTTAATTGTCACGTGTATGAATATTCATGGACAAATGTAACAGGTTTCAAGGGATGAGACTATTCCTGTTTTTTTGTCTTTCTTAATGATTACGGTGTGCTCACATTTGAGCAGTGCAATGTATGCTACTGACTATTTAAATCAAGTGGTATTTATGCTAATTTGCTTGTTGAAGTGACTGTATGTTTTTTACAAGCCAAAAAACTACTTGATGTTGGGATGTAAGAAATATTTATTCTTTGCTTTATTCTTTAGTAAAGAATGGAAAAATCATTTACTGATTATATGTCAACTTTGCTTGTGAAGAAGAATATATATGTATGTGTGATGAGCAAAGTAACTCTAGAATTGTATAGTACACATTTTTTTGGGATTGTGCAATGAACAAACCAATGTTTTTCATTTGTCATGTCAACAATGGAAAGTCAGTGACTTATCAATGGACTAAAAACATTACAGTGGTAAAAAACTAATGTTTAAACTATTTTATTTTTTACATGTCTATTGATAAACATTTACACGTTGGAATATTCGCATTTTCCATGAGGGTTTGAAACATATATGTGAGACAAAGATCAATGGAAAATATGTGCTTCACATCGTAATGTATGAACACAATTTGTACTTTGAATTGTTAATATCGCCTAATTGTTTTATCCATGTAATTTGTGAAATGTATTTTGTGAATTATGGTGAGTCAATTATGAACTTTTTTTTTTAAAAAATTACTGAAAGTTTGAAATAGCTATTATGGTTAGTCATGATGATTGAATTCCTATACGATGATTATTAATTTGGTGAATCATTTGTGATGGTTAAACAGGGTGAGATTCATGCTGAAGAGGTGTTTAATGAAGTTGTCTATCTTTAAAAATTTTCTGGAGAAAATTTTTTTTCACCCAGGATGGGGGTGTCATGTGGACGTAGCCTCACATCAAGCATTTTACGCACCATCACCTGTAGTTAGTGATATGAAACATTTCCCCATGCCACTACTGAAAAGGAAGGATATTCATGTGGCTTGACTAGTGTAGGCGGTGGCCGACCCCAAATAATTGTGATATGACTCGTTAAAGAAACAAACGAGGTCATTGGGTGAAAGTGGGACCACTGAGAGATAGTTTAACAAGGCTGGTAAGGTGCTGGACAAGGTTTTTTGAACACTGAGATGCACACACGTAGGAGGAAGAGGAAATAATCATTTTAGAAAACCGCCAGGCAGATGGCCTAGAGACTCAACCTGTTCAGGACGTTTGGTCCCTTGCTGCTGACTGCATTCATTACAGGTGAGCGATAGATAGGTTGGGGAAAAGCTACAGGGGAAAACTTAAGGGAAAAGAGAAAGAAAGAATTCCTATGTTGAAATTAAGAAGGTTACTTACACGAACCTTATTGGTGTTTCAAGCCCTTCACCATTTTACCCTTCGCCCTCACCCTCACCTTCACCCCGTGGAGTGGTTGAAGAAGGCCGATGGTGTGGGGGAACACACCGGTAGGCAGCCCAGGAATTAAGGACTCCAGGGAGAGGACCGGGAACACGTCCATCTCTCCAGGGACAGGATAAGACGAGGGAGAGGAGTTGGTACGCATCTCTCCAAGTGAACAAGAAGAATCGAGAGAGGATTCGGAAGCCATATCTCCAGGACGGGAGAAATCGAGGGGCGAGATGAATGTACTGAGGTGAAATACAGGGAATCCTGAAAGGAATGAGGCGAGTCGTGAATTCGATGCAGGCTTAGCATCAAGGAGTGAGAGAATCTTTTATTTTCCTGGTCTGGAGTTTGTGGGCCAATGTTGAGTGGAGCCGGTGACTTTTATTGAAGTCTTGAGTGAGTTAGTTTGCCTCTCAGGGAAAGAGTGCTGACATGTATAAAATTTGTTTAGAACGTGTTTGTGTGATTTAGTAAAGTGTTTTCCCTAAGAGAGGGGGAGAAGAAAAAACATTCGGTATGCGCCTTTTGGGTTGATTGGAAAAGATTGCGGTGCGTAATGGAGTAAATCTGTCATGAATGCGCGTGTGCAAAAGTGACAGTGGGATCACGACGGGGGTTGAGCTTGGAGTGGCGGTAGTCGACACCGGTACATAAGAAAATTAGCTATAAGAATACACTTGGGAAAAACATCACGTGGGCATCTCGGGTTCTATGAAGTATCAACTCTTGTTCAGATATTTCAGCCTGGGGTTACCAGGTGAGGTAATAAGTCACCTTGTCCCTTTCTGGTATTGGCCTTCAGTGGGCCTGAGGTGTTTGTGTGTGCCTCCTGAGGAAGGGCATTATATGTGAATTGCAGCGTGCACAGGTATGGATAAGGGACCATGCGCTGAGGTCGCGTATTGGTGTTAGTATAGGTGGACTCTTTTTGTTTTTTTTTGTTATTTTTCCGTGTAAGAAAACGCCTGCGTGGGTTGGATATAGATGTCTGGTGTTTCATCTGCCATTCTGTGTGGAGTGCGTGTGTGAAGTGCAAATAAAGCCTTTGTTTGTGGCCCATATTTTCCTTGTCTGTGTGTTTGTTGTGTGGCGTTGCTTACAACTCAGGTAAAAGGGGGAAGGGTGGTATATAAGGGGGATATATTCATACATTAACCTGTCTACTGTCTTATACAGTGACAATAGGCACTCCCTAGGGAGGAGGGAGGAAAGAAAATCGGTTTTAGCCCAGCAGATGGCCTAGACACGAACCTTTCAGGACGGCTGGTCGCTCGACTGCAGACGCATCATAACCAGGTAGGCGGGGGCCCCATTAAAAGAAAATAGTTGGGGAAAGCTACAGGGAAAAACCTAAAGAAAAGAGAAAGAAAGGATTCATGTTAAATTGGGAAGCAGGTTACTTACACGAACCTTATTCGTGTTTCAGCCCT
>JAFLJL010014978.1:0-17176 GCA_018398815.1 Conus ventricosus | reverse complement strand
GCGCAGTGTTGTGCATGCTGTGAAGCGATGCAGCGAATTGTGTGCATGCTGTGGCGAGATGTTTGCCAGTGCGCAGTGTTGTGCTGCTGGAGAAGTGCCTGTTGTGCATGCTAGGAAGTGGCAGTGTTGTGCTGCTGGTGGAAGAAGTGCCAGTGTTGCGTGCTGGAGAAGTGCGCAGCGTTGTGCATGGTAGAAGTGCGCAGTGTTGTCTGTTGGCGAGGAAGTTTCATGTTGTGCACTGGTGAGAAGTCCATGTTGTGCGCCTGTTTAGTGGAAAGGCGCAGCGGTCCATGCTGGGAGGAAGACAAAGCATTGTGCATGCGGTGAGGAAGTGCGCAGCGTTGTGCATGCTGGCGAGGAAATGAGGTTGTGCATGCGTGAGAAAGTGCGCAGTGTTGTGCATGCTGGTGAGGAAGTAGCGCAGTGTTGTGCATGCTGGTGAGAGATGCGCAGTGTTGTGCTGCTGGTGAGGAGGAAGTGCGCAGTGTTGTGCTGCTGGTGAGGAGGAAGTGCGCATGTTGTGCATGCTGGTAAGGAAGTGCGCAGTGTTGTGCATGCTGTGAGGGAGAATGGCGCAGTGTTGTGCATGCTGGTGAGGAAGTGCGCAGTGTTGTGCATGTTGGTGAGGAATGTGAGCAGTGTTGTGCATGCTGGTGAGGAAGTGCGCAGTGTTGTGCATGCTGGTGAGGGAGGAAGCGCACAGTGTTGTGCATGCTGGCCCTCCAGAATTTCCGCTACTTTACACGCTCACCTTGGACAAAAACAGGAACGACACACAGTGGACGACACCCTCAGTCGCCGGGATACTGCCAGACAGCCCATCGCCCTGGTACATGCATAACCCGCCGCTGAACACCGAAACACCGACAATATAAACTCGGGTAGCCAAACCTTCAGAAGTCGGTCGAGGGCAGACCCAGAAACCCTGCCCCAAGGGCAGAACAAACTTGAGCACGAGGCCAACCCAACCTTCGCGGATAACGCCTCAATTCGTACCGACTTGCAGACACACGACGACACTCCGAATTCACCTCGGAAACTCACAAGACAGCACTCACATTCACGGAATTCCCCACTCACATCGAAGGACTCCAGTTTCACGAGTGTTTGTTTACACACGTAAAACCCACTATTCCCGCGATTCTAATGTTCTCCTTTCCCCCCCTCCAAGAGTTGACAGGTAAGCAAACTCCCGGCAGGAATCACGCACTTCACGGCCACTGCCAACCTGGCAATGGACGGGGCCACACCTCACAATTGTCACTGAGGCGACCTGTATCAGTTCGTGCGTGACAATACCCTTCCAAGATTTAAAGTACACCTTTAAATAAAAACCTGAAGGAACGCACGAACAAGTCCTTAGTGTTACAGCCTTTTGAAATAACAGCAAACTGTCTCTTCCTCTACTGCTTTAAGCTCTCGGCACAGAGCCCTTACTCCATACGACTCAAAAAATCTGCAACCACATTCTCACGTCTCGTATTGCCTCCACTATAAACTAGAATGGTTGAATTCAGCTGATTTTGCACGCCCCAACGTAGTAAACACTAGCAAGCCTGTGAAGACATCCTGGAATTGGTAAATGGCATGCGGGCAGCGTGCAGAAACAATCTATCAGCTTCTGGAACGCCTCCTCACACTCCGGATTCCACACCATGTGGGACCGATTCGTCCTTTTGCCAAGGTACGCTGGCACTTTAAACATGACTTCACATACCTGCCTATGTCACTACACATCCAGACCAATAGAAGTGTGGGAATATTCTCCTTTGTCTTGTTTCCCCCCAAGTGTCCAGCCATAGGAATATCGTGTCCGAGAGTTAATACGGTCTTCCTTAGGGACTTCGCACACAAACCTGGGCTGCTGTTCCGCTCTCACTCTCGTACTTACGTACAAGAACTCGGTCTTTCCACATGAAGGAGACCCTATTTCCATGGGGATGGAACACTAACTTTTCCTCTGCAGCTCTTCTGGCACGTGCAAGGCTTATCATCCTGTTCCTGCCCACGAATCAGCTCGTCTTTCGAGACAGCCATCACTTGCTCCTTTAAAGACAAAGGTTGAGCAGGCCTTTCCTGGGCTCTGACCTGAGCACGAGTCAACACAGCGACCTGAGGATGTATCCGATTGCTGACATTATCCGAAGAGTTTGTCTCCCTAATGGGGTATACTGGGACTCTCTCAGGATGGTGCTCTCCCTCACGGCTATGTAATTCCCCACCAGCACCTCCGCAACTGGATCCTCCATCACCAGAGACTCAACCTTCCCCTCAAAGTACGGCGTGTCCATGTACACACAGACCACGGGTAGTATGCTACGACACCTGATTCAGCCAATACAACCGTCCGAGTCCTCCCTGTATAGGCATCACTTGGTACCAGCCTCGCCGCGACCACGGTCTGCGATGCTCCTGTGTCTCTGATACCACTTGCCCATGACTCTCCGACCCTTACCCTACACCTCGATTGAAAGGTTTCCTGGAGCATGGTACACACAGCGTAGGGGTAGCCTCCGAATATACTGCTCTCCAAGACATGATACATATTGGATAGTTACACTCCCAAGATTCGGACAAATACGCTGGATGTGGCCTGGTCGCTTGCATGCATAGCAAATCACCCCCTGCCTAGGTGCCCCTTTTGGTGCAGCACTGCTCGCTGGCTGAGCCCCTCTAAAATTTACTCTCTCCCCCGCCGTCCCCTGGTCCCTTTCGCTGGAATTGCCTTGATTTTTACCCCCTAGGTTTGACCTCATGAGTGTCACTTATTACAGATGGGCCTCTTCTGCTCTCTCGCCCTATCCGTCGTGCTTCTGCCAGCCGAGTTGCTTCCAAGGCCACTGCTTCAGCATTCTTAGACAAGCTCGATGCACTTCGTGACAAAGTCAGGAGTAAAAGTTCCATACATCTGTTCCTCGAAAATGATATCTTTCAAGTCCTCAGCTTTGGTTTCGTCTTTCCCGGCTGCAGCACACCACAGACTGAAACAAGACTTTAGCCGGTCTAAAAACTGCTGAAACGTTTCTCCTACATCCTTCATTCCCCTGAACTTCTTCCAGTATGCCTCAGCGTCTAAACGGAAATACTCTAGAAGCACTTTCTTCACTTGGTCGAAACTTGCGAGATCAACGGCATTCAGTCGCAGAATAGCATCTCTCGTCTTCCCTCTCAAAATAGCTATTAGTCTAGAGGACCATGAAGTTCTTTTCCAGCGGCACAACGTGGCAACCTGCTCGAAATGAGCTAAATACATGTCCACGTCAGTGTCTGTTAAAGGATCAATTACTACATGGCTCGTCGCTTCCTCTTCAGCCCTCTCTCTCGCCTCCTTCAACTCTTGCTCTTTCAGTCTCAACTTTTCCCGTTTCAAGGACACGATCTCACTCGCCCGACGTTGCTTGAGATCCAGCTCTAATTTCCTTAATGCTACGTCATCCTGGTCGACTTTCCTCCTAGCATCCGTGTCCTCTTGTCTGGTAGCCATCTCTTGGACCTCTCTCGTCTTCTCGAAAGCAATCTCATCCTCTTTCTTTTCTTCTCTGCCAAAAGGATAGCCAACCTGGCAGCAGCCTCCTCTTCCTCTCTCCTAAGCTTGGCCGCAGCTTCCTCTTCCTCTCTCCTAAGCCTGGCAGCAGCTTCCTCTCTCCTGTAGCGGCTTCCTCTCTCCTGGTAGCGGCTTCCTCTTCCTCTCTCTTAAGCTTGGCAGCAGCTTCCTCTTCCTCTCTCCTAAGCCTGGCATCAGCTTCCTCTCTCCTGGTAGCGGCTTCCTCTTCCTCTCTTCTAAGCTTGGCAGCTAACACGGCTAACTCCTGCTCCTTCCTCTCCTTCCATGACATTTCCCGAGCCACCTGCGCCCTCCTAACGATTGCTTCTTCACTTCTTCTGCATCCTTTGCTACATTGTCAGCAATAAACTGGCCAATTCCACCTTACTCAATCCTAACTCTATCCCTAGGCGTGAGTAGTACTGAACAGCCAGACTGCTAGGCGACACAAACTTAGCAGCACCCCCCCGAAGACTCTCCTAACCCAGGCTTACCAGCCGCAAAGGTACGGGACATGGGAGTATCCCCTGGCTGCTTCTCAGGAGTTGAAACATCCCCTTTCTCCTTGACAGACTCAACCGGACTTACGGTACCTTGAGACCTTAGCTTGCGATCGGTTCCAGACGCCATTACCACAGACTATCAAGTCTCTACCCAAGGAAACCAGATTTGTTTTTACATTCACATTCACTCTCTTCCAATCGTAAAGCGAATATCTTGATCGTCCACAGGCTGAATAAATACAATTATACTTGGCAACCACAGTATCTTTTCTACACACCTATCTCCCAACACCCTAAGCACGGTTAACTACTGAGCACATTAATGACCAACATTTGAAACATTTCATTTCAACATTCACGTCAAATATTACTGTAACCATCAATACATTCCAGCACTCATAAACACGTGTAATTGGAAGAGAAAGAGGAACCCAAACACACCATTCATACCTCCGTTGCACCAAACCGAGACAACACAAGACAACGTTACCTGGCAACTATGTCGCTAGGATTGCCAAGTAACCACGCTTCCTCCCCTACTGACGGTGCGCTCCCTCCAACCACCCACGCGCTACAATTACTATTCCAATATCAAGTTCCTATCCCCAACTAAACACACACAGATCCCTATTTTTTGATACCAAGAAGTTATACATGTTGTCACTGTATAAGACAGTAGACAGGGATATATGTATGTGTATATCCCCCTTTTAATAACCACCCTTTCCCTTTTTACCTGAAGTACGAACCCCACACAACAAACACACAAGGAAATATGGTGCACAAACAGAAAGCTTTATTTGCATTCACACACGCACTCTCACCCACAGAATGGCAGATGAAACACCAAGACCTCGATATCCAACACACACAGGCAGTTTTCCCCCCACACAAAAAAAACAACAACAAAATCCCAAAAGAATCCAACTATGCTAACACCAATACACGACCATCAGCGCATGGCCCCTTATGCATACCTGTGCACGCATGTGCTGCGCATCCACATATAGACCCTTCCCTCCGGAGGCACACACACACCTCAGCCCACTGAAGGCCAATACTAGAAAGGATAAGGGTGAATTATTACATCACCTGGTAATCCCAGGCTGAAATATCAAACAAGGTTGATACCTCATAGAACCTGAGATGCCCACGCGATGTTTTTTCCCAAGCTGTATTCCTTATGCTATTTTTTTATGTACCGGTGTCAGACTGTCCGTACACCCAAGCTCAACCCCCAAAATATTCAAAACAAATGTTCAAGTGACCCGAAACCCAATGTTGCACTTTCAGTACTTCATTCAAAGTCCCTGGCGGGTACTTGACACGCAAAAAAAACAAAACTCCCCTTCCAAAAACCAACAACGGCAACAGCGTTTCCCAATATAAATCACGTAAACGTCTGTTTCACGACGCCCTCACACCAATGTACCGCCCAAAACACAAGACCTGCACTGAAGCGCTTGAGATGAAGCAGCAGGAATAAAGTCGTGATGCATAGAAGAGCGCAGTCCCCTACCTACCGGGCACCAACTACACTCGCACATCACACGCAGATAGTATATCGCAGTGAGGCCTTAAGATGCTTGCCCACCCTGAAGAAAAGATAGAGCTGAAGTCGGAGGAACTGCAACACTCGGACTGCAGAAGAAAGGAGTCGGCGTCCCGACCGAACGCACCCTGCCGGATCCAGGTGTGTCCCCACTCCAGGCAGAGGAATGGGCAGGGATGACAGTGGAGGTGAGGTGACACGACCCCCCAACCCGAGAGGCCGACCCTCACGGATTTGCTGTGTAGGGGAAGGTAGAGAAACTACGCCGGAAACCTGTGAAAAAGGAAATGTCTTACTACCATAGAATAAAGTTATTTGCCGCTTCACTTAAGTAAACGGTTCTGGGCGTTTTCATGTTTTTTTTAGCATTTCATGTTGACTCACTAAGCATAGTCCCGAGATGTACACGTCACAACCCAAAGTGCGACAGCTCATTGGAATTTTAAAACCATGACCTATACAACCAGCCACCTTGACATCAAAATTCTCTCTTACCAGAAATTTTCCATAACACCTTTAAACCAACTCACTGACTTTCCCTTTCCATCAACGGCCACGAAAATAATTGTAACCGTTCCTTCATAAAAGTGATTATACTGTCTGAGTTACATACCACGACTTCAGTTTCCCATCGAGGTCTCCAAGACAATGATTCAATAGGATCATAAATCCTTCACTCCAACGAACAATCCGACCGTTAGTGACCACCATACCGGTCACAATTCAGGATCCATTACCTAGTAACCTGCTTAATAGAATCAAACACATTTCAAGCAAAACCAAAATAATAGAATTGAACCCGGTATCCTAATTTCCTAGCAGGCACAATCATAATCCTACAAATGTCATCAGAAATTATCAAGCGCTTGGACAATCACCAATTACATAAGCTCGACAAGGATTTCCGAGCGCTGCTATACATTGTCCTAAACACTGCCTACTGACACCACAATGCTGCGGAAAACTTCTTTGAATACTGGCGCACCACACCGTCAGACTAAAAAATCCATATATACAATATATATATATATTTATATATATATAAAAATAATATATATATATTATATATATATATATATTTTTGTTTTTTACTTTTTTTTGCTCTTTTATTTTCCAATCGTAATCACCTGTACCAAGTAATCTAACTAATACTACTATTGTATTTAACACATCATGAATTCACCTGCAAATCTTTGATAATAATTGAAAAAAGAACAACTCTTTTATTAATATAATGATCCCTTATTTCCTTTCCGCCCATCCACCCCGGTTTAGTTCCAAGCGCAAACACCAAAAGTGAACCTCTACAAGACGTGTCTATCTGAGGTACCACCACCCGTCACCTATCAATAAACCTCACACACGCCCAGACACAGCACATGCAGTCTGCCCTCTGTACCTGGCACGCACCGCGTGACAGTCTCCTCTTTTAATATTAAAAGTTCCGGTCCTCCGATACCAACGTACACTCTCAGAAAATAACCAATCTTTATCAAACTGAAAATAATATTTCTGTACACCAGCGACCACTACCAAGTACAACATATTATGTCTTAGCACACAATACCGCTGTAACACGTCCACCTATCTGTATCAGTGTAGAACCGAAACGCACATTATTTCATTCCCATATGTACGATTTTTCCTCGACTTTAAGTTCAAGTTATATCTCTTTTTTCTCTTCAAACTTCCACGCATTTAAATTTCCTTCTCTTCTTAGTCAAATTCACATAGAAAGAAGCTTTGCGAAAAAACCAAATAAAAAGAAATCCTCCAGTTCTGGGAACTGAAATACAAAAGTTGATGAAACCATGATATCTGCAAACAACCAACTATACAGCCCTCCAGAATTTCCGCTACTTTACACGCTCACCTTGGACAAAAACAGAACGACACACAGTGGACGACACCCTCAGTCGCCGGGACACTGCCAGACAGCCAACGCCCTGGAACATGCAGAACCCGCCGCTGAACACCGAAAACACCGACAGTCTAAACTCGGACGACACACAGTGACGACACCCATCAGTCGCCGGACACTGCCAGACAGCCAACGCCCTGGTACATGCAGAACCCGCCGCTGAACACCGAAACACCGACAGTCTAAACTCTGGTAGCCAAACCTTCAGAAGTCGGTCGAGGGCATACCGAGACCCCTGCCCCAACGGCAGACTAAACTTGAGCACGAGGCCAACCCAACCTTCGCGATAACGCTTCAATTCGTACTGACTTGCAGACACACGACGACACTCCGAATTCACCTCGAAACTCACAAGACAGCACTCACATCACGGAATTCCCCACTCACATCGAAGAACTCCAGTTTCACGAGTGTTCGTTTACACACGTAAAACCCACTATTCCGGCGAGTCTAATATTCTCCCTACTTTCCCCCCTCCAAGAGTTGACAGGTAAGCAAACTCCCGCGGAATCACGTACTTCACGGCCACTGCCAACCTGGCAATGGACGGGCCACACTCCACAATTGTCACTGAGGCGACCTGTATCAGTTCGTGCGTGACAATACCCTTCCCCCAGGATTTAAAGTATACCTTAAATAAGAAACCTGAAGGAACGCACGAACAAGTCCTTAGTGTTACAGCAGATGGAAAATAACGACCCTCTCTTCCTCTACTGTTTTAAGCTCTCGGCACAGAAACCCTTACTCCATACGACTCAAGAAATCTGCAACCACATTCTCACGTCTCGGAATTGCCTCCACTATAAACTAGAATGGTTGAATTCAGCATGATTTGCACGCCCCAACGTAGTAAACACTAGCAAGCCTGTGAAGACATCCTGGAATTGGTAAATGGCATGCGGGCAGCGTGCAGAAACAATCTATCGAGTTCTGGAACGCCTCCTCACACTCCGGATTCCACACCACGATGTGGGACCGATTCGTCCTTTAGCCAAGGTACGCTGGCACTTTAAACATGACTTCACATACATGCCTATGTCACTACACATCCCAGGCCAATAGAAGTGTGGGAATATTCTTTCCTTTGTCTTGTTTCCCCCCAAGTGTCCAGCCATAGGAATATCGTGTCCGAGAGTTAATACAGTCTTCCTTAGGGACTTCGGCACACAAACCTGGGTTGCTGTTCCGCCTCACTCTCGTACTACGTACAAGAACCGGTCTTTCCACTAAAGGAGACCCTATTTCCGTGGGGATGGAACACTAACTTTTCCTCTGCAGCTCTTCTGGCACGTGCAAGGCTATCATCCTGTTCCTGCCCACGAATCAGCTCGTCTTTCAAGACAGCCATCACTTGCTCCTTAAAGACAAAGGTTGAGCAGGCCTGTCCTGGGCTGACCTGAGCACGAGTCAACACAGCGACCTGAGGATGTATCCGATTGCTGTCATTTTCCGAAGAGTTTGTCTCCCTGATGGGGTATACTGGGACTCTCTCAGGATGGTGCTCTCCCTCACGGCATATGTAATTCCCCACCAGCACCTCCGCAACTGGATCCCCATCACCAGAGCCCAACCTTCCCCTCAAAGTACGGCGTGTCCATGTACACACAGACCACGGGTAGTATGCTACGACACCTGGATTCAGCCAATACAACTGTCTGAGTCCTCCTGTATAGGCATCACTTGGTACCAGCCTCGCTGCGACCACGGTCTGCGATGCTCCTGTGTCTCTGATACCACTTGCCCATGACTCTCCGACCCTCACCCTACACCTCGGATTGAAAGGTTTCCTGGAGCATGGTACACACAGCGTAGGGGTAGCCTCCGAGTATACTGGCTCTCCAAGACATGACACATATTGGATAGCTACACTCCCAAGATTCGGACCATTACGCTGGATGTGGCCTGGTCGCTTGCATGCATAGCAAATCACCCCCTGCCTAGGTGTCCCTTTGGTGCAGCACTAATCGCTGGCTGAGCCCCACTAAATTACTCTCTCCCCGCTGTCCCTTGGTCCCTTTCGCTGGAATTGCCTTGATCTTTACCCCCTAAGTGCTTTGGTTTGACCTCATGAGTGTCACTTATTACAGATGGGCCTCTTCTGCTCTCTCGCCCTATCCTCGTGCTTCTGCCAGCCGAGTTGCTTCCAGGGCCACTGCTTCAGCATTCTTAGGACAAGCTCGACGCACTTCCGTGACAAAGTCAGGAGTAAAAGTCCATACATCTGTTCCTCGAAAATGATATATTTCAAGCCCTCAGCTTTGGTTTCGTCTTTCCCGGCTGCAGCACACCACAGACTGAAACAAGACTTTAACCGGTCTAAAAACTGTTGAAACGTTTCTCCTACCTCCTTCTTCAATTCCCCTGAACTTCTTCCGGTATGCCTCAGCGTCTAAACGGAAATACTTTAGAAGCGCTTTTCTCACTTGGTCGAAACTTGCAAGATCAACGGCATTCAGTCGCAGAACAGCATCTCTCGTCTTCCCTCTCAAAAGAGCAATTAGTCTAGAGGGCCATGAAGTTTCTTTCCAGCGGCACAACGTGGCAACCTGCTCGAAATGAGCTAAATACATGTCCACGTCATCAGTTCTGTTAAAGGATCAATTACTACATGGCTCGTCGCTTCCTCTTCAGCCCTCTCTCTCGCCTCCTTCAACTCTTGCTCTTTCAGTCTCAACTTTCCTGTTTCAAGGACACGATCTCACTCGCCCGACGTTGCTTGAGATCCAGCTCTAATTTCCTTAATGCTACGTCATCCTGGTCGACTTTCCTCCTAGCATCCGCGTCCTCTTGTCTGGTAGCCATCTCTTGGACCTCTCTCGTCTTCTCGAAAGCAATCTCATCCTCTTTTTTTCTTCTCTGCCAAAAGGATAGCCAACCTGGCAGCAGCCTCCTCTTCCTCTCTCCTAAGCTTGGCCGCAGCTTCCTCGTCCTCTCTCCTAAGCATGGCATCAGCTTCCCTCTCACTGGTAGCGGCTTCCTCACTTCCTCTCTCCTAAGCTTTGGCAGCTAAACACGGCAACTCCTCCTGCTCCTTCCTCTCCTTCCATGACATTTCCCGAGCCACCTGCGCCCTCCTAACGATTGCTTCTTCACTTCTTTCTGCATCCTTTGCTACATTGTCAGCAATAAACGGGCAATTCCACCTTACTATCAATCCTAACTCTATCCCTAGGCGTGAGTAGTACTGAACAGCCGGACTGCTAGGCGACACAAACTTAGCAGCACCCCCCGGAGACTCTCCTAACCCAGCTTACCAGCCGCAAAGTATCGGGACATGGGAGTACACCCTGGCTGCTTCACAGGAGTTGACACACCGCCTTTCTCCTTGACAGACTCAACCGGGCTTACGTACCTTGAGACCTTAGCTTGCGATCGGTTCCAGACGCTATTACCACAGACTATCAAGTCTCTACCCAAGGAAACCAGATTTTTTTTAACATCAGAACCTCCCACAAGAGAACATTCACTCTCTTCCAATCGTAAAGCGAATATCTTGATCGTCCACAGGCTGATAAATACAATTAGTACTTGGCACCACAGTGTCTTTCTACACACCTATCTCCCAACACCCTAAGCACGGTTAATTACTGAGCACATTAATGACCAACATTTCAAACATTTCATTTCAACATTTTACGTCAAATATTACTGTAACCATCAATACATTCCAGCACTCATAAACACATGTAATTGGAAGAGAAAGAGAAACCCAAACTCACCATTCAACCTCGGTTGCACCAAACCGAGCCAACACAAGACAACGTTACCTGGACAACAATGTCACTAGATTGCCAAGTAACCGCGCTTCCTCCCCTACTGACCGCGCGCTCCCTCCAACGCGCTACAATTACTATTCCAATATCAAGTTCTTATCCCCAACTAAACACACAACAGATCCCTTTTTTTATACCCCAAGAAGTTATGTCCTAAATGATCCTAATTCTTACCCCGCATCTCCACCATGTAGTCACTGTATAAGACAGTAGACAGGGATATATGTATGAATATATCCCCCTTTATAACCACCCCTTTCCCACCTTTTACCTGAGAGTACGAACGCCACACAACAAACACACAGACAAAGGAAAATATGTGCACAAACAAAGCTTTATTTGCATTCACACACCACTCTCACCAACAGAATGGCAGATGAAACACCAAGACCTCTATATCCAACATACACAGGCAGTTTCCTTACACGGGAAAAATAAAAACAAAAAAAAAACTAAAAGATCCAACTATACTAACACCATACACGACCATCAGCGCATGGCCTCTTATGCATACCTGTGCACGCATGTCTGCACATCCACATATAATGACCCTTCCCTCCGGAGCACACACACACACCTCAGCCCACTGAAGGCCAATACCAGAAGGACAAGGCAAAATGCGTAGCGAGGACTCTAGCTCGTTTGATAACAAGAAATATCAAGCAGGATTGTTTGGACTGGACATCATAACCACTTTCCTCAGTTGTCATACCTCTCGTTTGATGTAAATTTTTAAAGCTTCTATAAGCCGATCCCCCTTTTCTTTTTTTTTCTTTTTTTTGTCTGTCGGTTGTTTGAAAAACGGAAACTGAGTCTGTACTTCATTTAAGGTTTTCGTTGTAAAGCACCTATACCGGGAGTGCGCCAGAACACACATTGAACACTAACAACCGACCTTTGTATCAACCGTAACACTCAATCAGAATGTTCTTGTGGAATACAGACCTATACCTGCGTGTAAGAGATGTTGCCAGACCCCACAAAACAAAGGAAACAGAGACTGAATAAGTAAAAATCAAAAAAAAATGTGTCATTTGTAGTGTTAAGTTATGATGGTTGTGAGAGAGAACTAGTGGAGAAGCTCCAAAAAAGAGGGGGTGGGGGGGGGGGTGGAGAGAAAATAAAAAAAAAAAAAAAAATCGTGATGTTTGTTGTTTAGTGTGGGTTTTTGATGCGATGAAGGACAGTGTAAGCCCAAAAAACGACAGAGCGATTTTGGCCTTCGGGAAAAAAAAAAAAAAAAAAAACGTCACGACGTAGGTGCTTAGATCGATAAAGGGAGCACAAAAAAGGGATAGAAAACATCCACACATCCGCGCGCGTCACACAGCGCAGCGAAGAAGAAGTAGAGAGAGAGAAGAGAAGAGAGAGAGAGAGAGAGAGAGAGAGAGAGAGAGAGAGAGAGAGAGAGAGAGAGAGAGACAGACAGACAGAGACAGCCAGAGACAGAGAGACAGAGACAGAGAGAGAGAGGGAGAGAGAGACAGAGACAGACAGATACAGACAGAGACAGAGAAGAAATCAATTGGCAACGCTTTAGCGCCATAAGTGTTGATCTGGCATATACACTGTTCTGCATTTATTGTCCACTCTGTTTTGTAATTTCTTTCTTTTCTGCATTGTCTCCATCAAATATTCATTGCTTCTACTTATTTATTGATTCAGTCGGTCATTTCTTCACGTTTATACTTTTTCACTTGTGGATTCTTCATCTATTCCGTGGAGTTAACCATTTATGTCTTATATTGTGTTCTTCCTCGCTTTCCTGGTTTTGTAAAATGAAAGTTATTTATTGTTGCGTACACGTGTTCCTTTTGTTCTTCGCTTAAGTGAATGAAGATAAGTGATCGCTCATTCATTTTCTTCGTCCCGAGTGTTTTGTATCTTGTTTGGATCTCCGCCTGCAGTCGCCTCACTTTGTAATCGGAATGACAACTTAATTTTTAACACTGAACCGATTCCCTTAAAACTTCTTGGCCAAACACCGCTAACATTTTTTCTTGGGCTGATTATGTTTCCGTTTTATTTCAGAGGACTTAAAAAATGTCAGATAAAAGATTTAAACACGGAGTCAACCAACATGCCAGGAATTTTTTTTTTTCTTCTGAGCGTGTATACAATTTGATACTTACCGTGCTCCAACATGCTGGCATTCTGCCAGTCAAAAGCTGCTTAAAACCATTTGAACGCTTGTACAGACGTTCCATAAAAAAAAACGTGTGTGTCTTTAATCGTCTTCTGTTCCCTTTTCTAGCTATAAAGATTAACGTAATATTCTCCCATTCAGTCCACACTGTCGACTTAACAAAGGTGTCGTATGTACAAAATCCCGAAGAACTTGGCAGCCTGTTATCTTCGAACCGAAATTCCAGTGTGTTTATGGTATACTTTCCCTACACCAGAATAACACACACACACACACACACACACACACACACACACACACAACACACACACACGTAAGCGCGCACCACACACACACACACCTGCGCACGCGTGCGCACAGTTGTGTGTGTGTGTGTGGTGTGCGTGTGCGTGTGTAGGAGAGGAGAGGGGAGGAGAGAGAGAGAGAGAGAGAGAGAGAGAGAGAGAGAGAGAGAGAGAGAGAGAGAGAGAGAGAGAGAGAGAGAAAGAGGGGGGATCTAATGATCATCATGATTCCTTGCTTACAGTGTCGGCTTACGGTGTTTTAACAAAAATATTTGTCTAGTTCGTCTTATTTGTTACGTTGTCTTTATCGCTAACCATCCTGCCATCTCACCCTCTCTCTCTATCCGTCTTCTGTTTATTTGTATGAACGTCAGCCCATCTGCCTGTCTGTCTACATGTCTGTCTGATTGCCAGTTTGTCTTCATGTCTTTCCGTCTTTTTCCGTTTCACCGATGCTTTCTTTGTCTCTCTCTCCGTCTCGCTCTATCCCTCGACCCGCTTCACCCCGCCTCTCCCCCCCCTCTCTCTCCTCCTCTCTCTCTCCTCTCTCTCTCTCTCTCTCTCTCCTCTCTCCTCTCTCTCTCCTCTCAGTGAATCTATCAGTATTTCTGTCTCTACCTCCCATCTACCTCCCATCTTTTTTTGTCATGGTGTGCCTTTATGTCTTTTTCTCAGCGGATTTTTTCATCCCCATTCCACTTTAGGGGGAAAAAATCAAAGCATTAAACGCATTGTTACCCAGCTTTACCTTTCTTTTCCGATATCATATCGTGAAGAAAAGAAAGATCGTACAACTAGATAAACTTGTTCATACACACTGAAGGCCTTGGCTAAAAAAAATAAAATAAATAAATAAATAAAAACACCAGCAAGGCATTGCCATTTGGGATATACATGGAAAGAATTCCGATAGGTCCCTTGCCGCTCGTACAACATGGCTTTGCCATCCTGTACCCATCATGCCTTGTCCACAATGGCCCCCCAAAGGCGTGATTAGGGGAAGACCGGGGACTTCTACTGAAGATTCTTGAGCTGCTTTTCTTGTCCTCACGGGTTCTCTGTTTATGGGGTTTCGTTTGGAGTTCTTAGACATCAGTTTTTGCCCCGTTTTTTTTTTTCTGTTCTCTTTGCTGTTGTTCTCCGTCAGACTGCACGTTCGTCTGCATGCCCGCCTGGCTGTCAAGTCTGTATCATCATGTGCACCAATAAGCCCAACATGTCATGCAGAGAACTAATATATGTCTGTTCTGGCTCACCCGCTCTCAACCGGCCTTAGCCGGTTTCGACCGGGCGAATCCAGAACAGACATATATTAGTTCTCTGACAAGTAAGACTTCAAAACCAAAAATAACGACTATCTACAAACATACATACTGTGTAGGATTATTCGTTTTCAATACTAATTTACTAAACTTTTCAGAGAGTAACGTAGGGGAAAGCAGCCGTAGCTGAACACGCCTCATAGAGTAACGTAGGGGAAAAGCAGCCGTGGCTGAACGCGCCCATATACAAACGGCGGTGCTGGTGCACTAGGCTATCCGACTACTTACTACGCGGCGCGTTAATTACAGCGCGGGGTTGTCAGCAGAGAGAGAGGCGCTCTATTCAGCCAAAGCCCGTTAAGGTCAAGTTGTCCTCAGAGCAACGTGTGGCAAAGGATTGCTTGTGGTTTAAATATATTTTCATTTAGACACGGAGGAGAGACCAGTCTCGGAGCCATAGACATACGTGTTCTGCGTTTCACAAAATACGTGCGTATGCGCACACACACACACACACACACACACACACGAACACACACACGAACACACACACACACTATTTATTAGTTCTCTGCATGTCTTCCACCGAAAGCCGGGTTTGACAAAGTGTTTCTTTCTGCTGTACAGTCATCTATAATAAATAGTGTCTGCGTTTTAAGTTAGCCGGTCGCTCAGCCTGCTGACAAACTGTGAGGCCAAAAAATCAATACCGCCACACCTCCTCCCCTCTTCTCCCCTCCTCTTCACCCCACTCCCTCCCGCCCAGCCTGCCCCATTACAACATATGACATCAGCCTTCTAGAACCTGCTCTGCCACGTCAACACTACCGCGTGATAGGCCGTTGTCACAGCCGACCAATCAGCGAGGGGGTTACATTTAAGCGTAGGCTTACGGGCAGCTCACATGACCACACATTCTTCTACTGACTCCCGGACTAGCAGGACGCGTTTACTGTGCTGTGTGCTTGGCTGTGTTATTCTAAAATGGCGAACCGGTTTACCGAGGAACAGAATCGTGCTATTCAAGATCACAAGTTTTACTTTAACTGCATGTTAGAGTATTTGTCGAAAAAAGAATTAGGTGAAGATGTTCTTTACCAGTTAAACCGAAAAGAAGTATTGCTTTCCTAGAGGGTGGAGAAAAGAAAAAAGTGAACCGACTGCTTTGGAAATGAACGACTATCTTCAAGGTTTGTTGGTTCAAGGAAATGAAAACGTTGAAGGCAATATTGTTGACCAAGATATAGACAATTTCAATAGGTTTTTGACTATCGATGAGATGGCTCCTTATCTAAGAAATGGCGCTGCATTGTTGAAAGTTGGCCGAAGCAAAACAATTCATCACGCGTTGATTGTTGGCTGCTGGCTTGAGACAGCTAAAGTCATGTTTAAAAAACAAAAAACGCATCAAACATGGCGTTCATTTTTAAGGCGGAGGTGAACATGTCTGATTCGTATGCTAGAAAACTTATTCAACTTTCTGGGTGTTTTTATAACTATCCTAAATTTCACAAGCTAGGAATCGTATAAATGAACTGTGTAGCAAACGCCAAACCATTATTAGGCTTATGCAACAGAATAACGATTTTCGGAGGTTCTGGCATGAATAGATAGGGTTAGCAGACCTTAGTACATCTACCAGTATGGAGAGGAGTAGTGTGTGGCCAGCACTATCTTCATATAAATGCTCCAAATATACAATGACGGATGTACTACTACTGGCGATTAGAGCCGCCATAAAAGCTCGGCTACAGCAGTAACTGCTGTAACTCTGCCAAAGCCAGTTGCAAGCCTGGTTGAGAAAAGAGGAGCACAGCAGCAAACTAGGCCAAACGACCCTACTGTGATCGCTTGCTGCCAATGACGTCAGCACGGAGCACCTGCAAAGCTCAGCGGCAAAGTAGGCCAAACGACCCTACTGTGATCACTTGACCTGCAAAGCGCACCTGCAAAGCTCAGCGGCAAACTAGGCCAAACGACCCTACTGTGATCACTTGGCCTAGTTGATTGAGGTTGCGAGCGGGACACAGCTGTTTAGTCACAAAGCAAGAAGTGGCCCTAGTAGTTCCACTTCTTGTTTGTTTGTTGGTGTTTGTGTGTTTTGTCCTACCCACGCATGCACACCCCCACCCCACGCATGCACACCCCCCACCCCACACCCACCCCACGCATGCACTCAAGCCACTTCTAA
>JAFLJL010014977.1:0-10000 GCA_018398815.1 Conus ventricosus | reverse complement strand
CTTAAGGAGGAGGGAGGGGGGGGGGGGGGGGGGGGGGGGGGGGGGGGGGGAGCTTGAAGATGGAGAAACTGGGAACATGAAATTAGGAAAATATATTACAGATATGAAACCCTTCACTAGCTGCATAAGGGAATCATCGCAATCCCTTTTGAATGCAGATATATTTGTATTACCTGCTCCGAGGAGCAGTTCCCGCCTCATTTCATATTTACTTTCATTTCAATGAAATCGAGGTTACCTGTATTTGTTTCAGTTCGTCGTATACTTGTCTGACTATATTCAAGATCGAAAAGATTGTGCCAGTCTTAAATAAATGTTAATTTGTATTTGTTAATTTCTCCAGGTGTTGCCGAGTAGATGTGTCCGGTGCTGGGTGTATAAGCAAGCTTGGAACATCCTTTTTGGGGGTGGGATGTTTCCTTGTTTGTTCTGTGTGCTTTGTGCTGTTATATCTGCAAGTCGATTCGGTGTCGGAAGCAGCATTGCTTTGGAGTTATGGGTGTATATTTGTTTCATTGTGGGTGCAAGAGTTTCCCTACTTATTTGTTGTTTATTTTGTTTTACTGTTATCTGCCTCATTTCATATTTACGCTCATTTAATTAAATCAAATCGAGGTTGCCTGTAGTTATTTTTGTTCGTCCATGTACTTGTCTGACTATATTCAAGATCGAAAAGGCTGTGCCATCTTGAATAAACGTTAATTTGTATTGTTAATTTCTCCAGTTGTTGTTTGCTGTGTCGATGTGTCCGGTGCGAGGTGTATAGGCAAGCTTGGAATATCCTTTGTTTGGGGGGAGGGGGGGGGGGGGTGTGTCCCTTGTTTGTTCTGTGTGCTCTGTGATTTCTGATAGGCGATTCGGTGTCGAAGGCAGCATTCCTTTGGAATTATTGGCGTGTACTTGTTTCAATGTGGGAGCAAGAGTTTCCCTACTTGTTTGTTGGTTATTGTTTATTGTTCCCTGCCATATTTCATATTTACCTGCATTTCCTATTTTCTCCCACGCCCAGCATGTTTACAAGATCCTAAAGGAGGTATCGTTTTTGTTCTTTTTTTCTGTTCAGGTTGTGACTACTCGGGGTGGTTAAAGCCATTATGACCGTCTTACATATTTCAAAACGATTTATAAAAAGTCGCACAATGATTGATATCATAACATCTATATCTCTGTTCGTATGTGTCTCTCTCTCTCTCTCTCTCTCTCTCTCTCTCTCTCTCTCTCTCTCTCTCTCTCTCTCTCTTCTCTCTTCTCTCTCTCCTCTCTCTCTCTCTCCTCTCTCTCTCTCTCTCTTCATATTAATCTATTTTTGTCTTTTTCATTCATAATTGAAAGTGAATAGTAGTGTTCCTCTTTTGGAAATGTAGAAACCAACTACTTAGGTCACATTAAATTGCTGGCCGTGCGAGTTTCCCATATATATATATATATATATATATATATATATATATATATATATTATATATATATATATATATATATATATATATATGCTGAGCCACAAAAGAAACGCAAACGATGGGTCATTCAATGTACTCTCATGTTGTTGACATTTAATTGCAACCATTGAAATGAATTGAATGCAACCATTGAGTTTCTGGCTTTAGTGTTCTTATTGTTGGCTGAAGCAAAAGTGGTCACGTGTCATGAGTGCACGGAGAGGGTCAGTAACGAGTGCTCCCCCCCCCCCTCCTGAGCGTTGATAACAGCCTGACATCTGGCAGGCATGGAGTGGATCAGACGGTTGATTGTGGCCATGTTGACGTTGTTCCAGATCTGCCTCAGTGCCTGCTCTAGCTGATGGGCTGTGGTTGGCCTCGGCTGAACAGCATTCACCTCCCGTTGAGATGGTACAGAAGTGTTTGATAGGGTTCAATCAGGGCTCAGCGATGGCCACTGCAGAGCTCTGATGCCCTGTTGCTGCAGGAAGTCTGTGGTGACTCTGGCAGTGTGTGGGACGAGCATTGTCCTGCTGGAGAGTGAGGTGGCCGTGCTGCTGAAGTGGGGCACAACAACAGGCCTCAACACCTGGTCAATGTATCGCTGCGCAGTAACGCCATTTCCGCGACCAGGGCCAATGTCTAGGAAAACAATAGCCCAACAAGCTGGTTGAGGCTGATTCCTCCCCATACCATGATGCTCGCACCTCCCCAAGCGTTGATCTCGTGGAACGTTGCTGTTGGCATACCTCTGGTTGCGCCTCCTCCACACCCGGATTTGGCCATCAGCTTGATGAACACAGTATCGGCTCTCATCCGTGAAGCGGATGCCCCTTTATTGCCGCCGGCTCCAGTTCCGGTGCTTGCTGGGCCCATTGCAGTCATTGTTGCCTATGTCTTGGAGTAAGTAAGACAGGTCGCCTTACGGACGGCGGCAGTGCAGGTGATGTTCTGTTAATCGACACCACACAGTTTCACCAGAAATTGGTGCACCATGCCTGCCAATGGTGTTTCTGGCCGTTTCCGTTACATACGTGAATGGCTCACGCAGGTGACGGCGGTGAATCGCCCGATCTTGTCGCGCAGTCGTTTACACGGGGGTCTGCCGCTTCGTGGGTTGTCCCGAGCTTCGCCATTTGCCTGGAACCTGACCAACAAACGACAAATTGTAAAAAACAGCCACGCCAAACGCAGCTGCGACTTGTGCAGCACGGTTTCGGCTTGGAGTCGCCCTATGGCTCTTTCTCTGTCGACGGCGCTCAGTCTTCACATTCTGGTCATGTGGAAGTGACTGTTTTGCCAGGGCGTAACAGCCTGGGTTTTTATTCCTAGTGATGGGTGAATACTGTTCAGCGAAAAAAGATTGACATGACTGTTTGCATTCGCCTTGCACATGCAAAAACGCGCTTCCACGTTCATGGCGCCGGTGTAGCTCTTTCTAGTGACACTGACCTGATTTGCACGTGCTGCACACTAGGTCTAATGCTGACTCTTGACTGCACAGAATATATGGTCACAGCGCACCTACAGTGCCATTAATTATATTCACCCCTACCTACCCATCCATTTGCGTTTCTTTTGTGGCTCTGCATATATATTATCTATAAAAAACCTAATGACACACCTGTCTACGTAGACATCAATAGTAAACCATCCACCTCCATCTTAAAAACCATACTAATGGTATAAACAAAAGATTATCCAAACTGTCATGCAATGAGAAAGAATTTAACAGTGCAGCAGCTGAATACCAAGGTGCTGAAAAAGTGGCTACAACTACAAATTACAATATAACCCAGATAACAACATGAACAGCAACAGGAAAAACAGGAAAAGAAAAATTATTATGGTATAACCCTCCATGTGATGGAAGAACAAAAACTAACGTAGGAAAAGAATTCCTCAGAATCCTTAAAACATCATTCCAAAAGAACATGTACTATCTAAAATATTCAACAAAAATACCGTCAAGCTATCATACTCGTGTATGCCCAGCCTTAAAAATATAATTGATTCTTCCAATAAAACCAAAAACAACACAACCAAAGAGGGTGATGAAGGATATCTTGTAATTTGCACAAAAAAAGACCAGTGCCCTCTGAATAATAAATGTCTCTACAACAATATTGTGTACCAGCTACGGTAACAACAGACAGTGATAAAGAAACATACATAGGGATCACGGCAAACCATTTTAAAACCAGATATGCAAACCATAAACAGTCCTTCAAAAATGAAAAATATAAAAACCAAACAGAATTACGTAAATATATTTGGAAGCTTAAAAATAAGAAAATAGATTACAACATATCATGGAAAATTATAAAAAGAGCAACACCATACAACAACATTTCTAAAAAATGCAACTTATGTACTACAGAAAAGTGGCTGATATTATGTAAACCCCCCTAGCATTCCTGAACTCTAAAGTAGAAATGATAAACAATTGCAGACATAAATGGAAATCTTTGTCAATGCACCATTCCGTAACACGTCCCCCCTGAACGCGCCCCCCAAAAGAAAAAACCGGCAGGCCACGTGCCACACGCACAGAACTCACACGCCCACACACCACAATATATAACACCGGGCGTGCCCAAATTGTATACCCTGAGGAGAGCGTTTATCTTGAAACAAGCTTGTAGGTAGAGAAATGTAAATATCTATGTTCAAGCTCACCTATCTTATTTTGCACGAAAACCCCCCTTTTCACATACAAATCCGTCCTTCTCATGCTACTTTTCGCCAAAATCAACACCTGTTTTTCTAAACAAATTAACATGCAAAACCTCCAAAATCGACGTAATCGTTACTTTAAAATGGGGGCTTACGTGCAAGATAAGATATGGTGATCGTGAACATACATATTTACCTTCTCTCCAAAGGCATAAAATTAAGGGTTTACAGTACGTTCTTCTACTTCCATCACCATTAATAAATCAGAACAAACAACTGGCTCTCCATCTTGGTTAGTTATTTTTACATCTAATGAATTTATAGGCCCATTAATTAATTCTTTAAATTCACTGTTTTTTCCAACTGAGATAATCGATAATCGCAAAACCCCGCCCTAGTTTGATTGGTAAAACCTTTAGAACTGTAGACGGATAGCCATCAAACAAATTAGCATCTGTTTTTTAACTGTTGTAAATGAAACTACAACATTGGGTTCACGAGAAAATCAGAAGGTTTATAACCTTCAAATTGATAAACATCTTCTCTTGTATCTAAATCTATAAGCTCTGTCACTACGTGAAAGCCGAAGATTTTAGCCAGGCCTCTAGGAAAAGTGTACTCTCTTCTTTCTTCTAGTGGAAAATGTATAGTAATTCGAGGTTTGCTTCGTTAATTTTTAACAATATGCAAATAGATAAGATATGGTGATCGTGAACAAACATATTTACATTCTCTCCCTTGGCTATAGTAAAGCCTTTAATCAACTAGGCCAAGTGATTTTACAAGATCACTTGGCCTAGTTTACTGCACTGCTTTGTAGGTTAAGTGATTTTGTGAGACCACTTGGCCTAATTGCTGGCCCTTGTAAACTAGGCCAAACGTTCTTGTAAAATCACTTGGCCTAGGCCGCTGCTGCGCTCCTCTTTATCCAACCAGGCTTGCAACTGGCTTTGGCAGAGTTACAGCAGTAACTGCTGCAGCCGAGCTTTTTTGGCTGTTTATTTTAACAATGGCTAGTAGGAGAGAGTTTACTGAAAACAGGCTAGTACTATCTCCATTATAATGCTCCAAATAACAATGACGGATGTACTACTACCAGCCATTGTTAAAATAACAGCCAAACACAGTAGTCATAGGAGCACAGTCAAACACAACCTTCTCACATGACAGTCAGTGAGAGAATGATGAAATCTACCTCTGCGGCGGCGCATGCGCGACTGAATTGCGCATTGCGACAATAGATTTTTCTGGAATGATCGCCCCACGATCACGCCACATATGAGTCACCACACATGAGTCATGCCAAAACAACCGTGAGGCGGCCCAAGCACAAGCGTGCAGCGACAGCACTCAGTCAGCTACCTGTTATGATTGTGTAATTAACCCTTTCTCTTCTGATTCTTACGTAAAACAAGAGGAACGGCTTAGTTAATTTTTTTTAATTTATGATTTTATTTGAGTTTAAAAATGAAGCCCGAAGTAGCTACAGAGCTATTAATATACTTTACGAGTTGGATTGGGAGAGGGAGGCTGATAGAGAAGAGTTAAAGAGCAGGTTTGAAGAATTAATTACTGATCTTTTGAGCGCATAAATATGCGAGAACGCGTGAAGCAAGCCATCAGTAAAATACCAGATTCTTGGCCCCAACCGGTTTATAAGTTGTTTGCCATTTTACTAGATAATATGGCTCTGAAGATGTTAATCTGACTGTTTCTACTGATCCTGAAGGAGTAGCTATTCGCTTTAATGAAGATCAGGTTTTACGATTAGAAAAGACTATGAGTAACAGCTGAATTTACAATTATTTTTTAAAATTATTTTAGATTTAAAAATGGCTGCTGAACTCAGTGAATCTGATTTAAAGAATTGGAATGAACTATTTGACGAAACAATGAAAGTATTAAACATTGATTTTAGTGAATTTGGGTTTGAGAATGATGTAAACAATATAATAAAAGATCATAGTGAACTATTTAACGAAAGCAATCAAAGTGATGAACATTGACTGTAGTGATTCAGAAAAAGCTAAATATTAGCGGGTGTTATTGTAAGGTTAACATGTCTTGAGTGTTGCAATGCTTGGGCGAAGAATAAAAGCGTTGTTTTACTTACTTTTATTTACATTTATTTTTGTAATTTACCTAAATTTGAGTTAAAAAATGAACATCACAAGCGTGTCTGAGTTTGAAAAACTACCAGCCAGCGCACTGGTGAAAGGTAGTGACAAACAATTAAGCAAAATGTTTAGTGAAGTAGACATGGACATCATTAGCCCCCGAACGTTTAGGAAAGCGTAGCACATGCTATCTTAAAATCCCAGAGTCCTCTCAACGCGAGCCGCCAGTAAAAGTGTTGTTGGCCGTTCTGATTGATTATATAACGCCTGATGATAGTAACATGCAAGTTTGGGTTTCAACTAAACAGAAAGAAGTTATTAGCTATTGCGACTTAATTCTGAATGGGCTGATTACATGCTTACCCAGTTTAAAACCATGCAAGTGAAGAAGCAAAATTGCACGGTTCTGGCTGGTCTGAAGGAACAGTCCTTCAAATTATATTGAGACAAACAAAGTTCCATCCTATAGTTGGCAATTCTTACCTTCCTCTTCTAAGAGAGTTAGTTTTTAAAACGAGCAGTCTTAAACATACAAAATCCTGACAGCATGTGTTTTATGTGGTGCGTTTTAGCACATTTACACCCTGTTAAAAAGAACGCAGAAAGAGTATCCAACTATGAACAATACAAACAAGAGCTGAACTTTGATAACATAACCTTTCCAGTGAGTATAGAAAGTATAATCTCAGTTTGAAGAGCAAAACAAACCAATCACCGTAAACGTATACACATGGTCTGTAGTAGACAATCTAGTGCCTCTAAGGATTTCTCCAAACGCTCCTACTTTGGCGAACTACTTAACAAACATGTAGACTTGATCCTGTTTGCAGATAGTACAAAGAGTCATTATGTATTAATCAGAACAATAAGCAGACTTATGCTTATACTACAAAAGACAATTTTTAAACAAGGGCTTTGTAGAAGGTGTTTGATCAGAATCCCAACTATAGAAGCAGCTGCCAGTCAATAAAACATTGTAAAAGTTTTGTAGACTGTGAAACCGAACTTCTTACACCTAAACCAGGGTCTAAAGTTAGTTTTAGAATGTACGCAAAATGCAGATGAGTCCCATACGTGGTTTATGCTGACTTTGAATCAATCTTACCGCAGTACTATGGCCCACAACAACAAGAACAAAAAACAACCTTATTAACCCACCATCAGATCTGTTCTTATGCCTTTGTTGTTGTTAGGTCAGATGGGGCACACACACGCCCAGAGATTTACAGAGGCCCCAATGCAGCTAGTCGATTTTTAAAGCAGATGAAACAACTTCGTAATCAGTTATCCAACCAACTAAATCTTTCAGAACATTGTTATGACTCCTGAAGACCAAGAACGCTATGATTCATCTACACACTGTTGGATATGTAACAGAGAATTATTAGGTGACGCTGTAAGAGACCACGATCACATTACTGGAAAGTTCAGAGGGGCTGCGCACAACAGCTGTAATCTTCAGCTAAAGGTTGACCCCCCAAAAATGGAAAACTGCCTATCTTCTTTCATAACTTACGAGGCTACGATTCTCATTTCATCATGCAAGCAGTGACTTCTGAATATAAGAGGGTTACCTGCATTGCACAGTCTTCAGAAAAGTACATGACTTTTACTCTTGACTATTTATCCTTTTATGACTCTGCCCAACATCTGATGGCTAGTTTGGATAAGTTAGCGGGATCTCTACAAGACTTTCCAATCACTAAACAATATTTTGACCCACCTTTAGTGCGCAAAGGCGTCTATCCTTATGAATACATGAACTCGTGGGAAAGGTTTGACGAAGACTCACTTCCTCCTAAAGGCGCTTTCTTTTCTAGTCTTAGAGGCAAAGACATAACTGACTCTGAATATGAATACGCACAGAAAGCCTGGACAGAATTACACTGCCAAACAATGGGCGACTATCACGATCAATACTTGATGGCTGACGTATGTTTATTAGCAGACGTATTCAGAACTACAGATCTACATGCATGAAACATTACAGCTTAGACTCATCACATTACATCTCTGCCCCAGGCCTTTCTTGGATGCATTCTTAAAGTCTACAAACATCCAGATTGACTTAATTTCTGATCTACCCACACTTCAGATGATTGAAGACGGCCTGAGGGGAGGTATTAGCATGGCCTCACATCCTTACTGCAAAGCTAAGAACAAGTATTTAGACGAGTATGAATCCCACTAAACCGTCTAACTATCTAATGTACTTAGACGCCAACAATCTGTTATGGATGGCCATGAGTCAACCACTTCCACTGAGAAACTTTACAATGATAAAAGGGCCTCATGATGTTAATATTGTGTTAGGAATGCTGTCAGAGCTTCCTCCTGATAATCCAATAGGACTAATCTTGGGAAGTAGACTTAGAATATCCTAAAGAATTACACGATCTCCACAACGATTACCCCTAGCCGCAGAAAGATTAAAGATGAGTCCCATCGAACCTCCTAAACTTGTGCCTAATGTTAGACATAAAACTAAATATGTGTGCCATTACAGACTCCTAAAGGTTTACTTAAAACACGGACTGAAACTAAGAGCTGTTCACAGAATAATTATCTGTGATCAAGAGCCCTTTATGAGGCCATACATCAAGAAGAATACTGTTCTTAGAACCCAAGCCACTGAAGCTTCAGAAAAAGACTCTTTAAACTGATGAACAACAGCTGTTTTGGCAAAACCATGGAAAATCCACACAAACGTAAAGATGTTAAATTAAGTTACAAAAGAAAACCAAGCAATTAAGTTGGCCTCTAAATCTAACTATCAGACTTTAGAAGATTTAACGACAGCCTGGTTGGCATTATGATGAAGAAAAAGGATGTTAAGCTAGACAAGCCGGTGTTTATTGGCTTTACTGTATTAGAGTTGTTGAAGTTATTGATGTTAGAATTTCTGTACGACTACTTTAAACCACTGTACCCAGAAGCAAGAGTCCTTTACACAGACACTGATAGTTTTATTTTGGATGTTCCAACTGAAGACTTCTTAAAGATTTAGAAACTGAGGTAGCCAAAGGAGCTGATGGGTGGTACGACACATGCGACTATCCCAAAGACAGTCCTTTACATTCAACTGTAAACAAGAAAGTAATTGGAAAGATGAAGGATGAACTTAATGGGACAGTTATCAAAGAATATGTTGTGTTTGCGGTCGAAGATGTATAGCGTTGCTTAGCCAGACTTCTGTAATAAAGAAGGCTAAGGCATAAGTAAAGAAGTTGTAAAAAATATAACTCACGATAACTACAAGCAAGCTCTCTTTGAAAACAAAGTATTTCATCACACACATGTTTATCTGCGCTCTACTCTTCATCAAGTAAACACAACTGCTGTTAACAAAAAATCACTAGTCTCTAACAATAACAAGAGAACTTACGTCAATCCTGAGTTTGCATATGCTGTAGGGCATTGGAGAACTTTAAAGATTAACTTGACTGACTTGGCTTGTACTTAACCTAAGAACCTAACTAGTACTTATTTAAGAACCTAACTAGTACTTCTCATTTTCAAAGTTTTAGTTTTATCTTCACCGCGCCACTCTTCACCATTCTTTCTTTCCCTGACCTGTGATCAGACTTGTCGGGTAAGCCACCCCTCATAAGTCTGGCTGTGTATGTGTTGGAAAACGCTTCCATCATCTGGTGAGTGGTGTTCTCACAGGTTGGTTGAGTTCTAACCACTTAACCCCCCCTTTTTTTTTAAAAATGGTGGTTTTTATTTTAAATCTTTTGGGCTTCCCAAGCATTTGGAATTGACCCGGTC
>JAFLJL010014976.1:40642-64713 GCA_018398815.1 Conus ventricosus | reverse complement strand
GTATCGTATAAAGGTTGTTTTTCTTCATGAGTATCGTATAAAGGTTTTTCTTCATGAGTATCGTATAAAGGTTGTATTTCTGCACTACATGTTGACAATGGATCAATCTTATGCTAGCACTTTTTTTTTTTAAATTGTGCTTACCATACCGAACGCTTTTGTTTTTGTGTGGTGGTGTTTTCTTCCTTTTGTTGTCTCTGTAGAGTCCCACATGCGGGCAGTCATGTGTGCGGCCCATGAATGAATTATGTTAAACAGTGCTTTGTCCATTAGACCTCCCTGAAGAAAGGAAGTAAGAGGGGAAAAGGACGGAGGCAGATGAAGGCGTTTGCTGACTGCCATCATCACGAGGGAGACTCTGAGAGGGAAGAGGGAAATAAACGGGCGACTGGACAGCATCTGGCCGTGCCAGATAGTGACGCAATCTGGACATCGGATGTCTGCTCATCCCCAACAGCGTCGCCTGTGGCTGTAGAGACTGACACGAGAGTTGCATTCTCTGACAAAATGGTCACATCTGTATGTTGACACTGGTTTGTTGGCTGTCATTCCCTTTCAGCGGGCGCGCTTTTCGGCTGCAGCAGCTGTCAGTTTTTCTTTGCCAACCTGCAGCTGTTTCTTGAGAGTGCTTCTCCAGCTGTTGCGGTCTGCTCCGAGGTCCTGTCAGGACGCAGTGTTGATCTCAAGCGCCTTCATGTCTTTTGCAAAAGTGTTGGTATCTCGGCTGTGGGCGGCCAGTGCTTCTCTGTCCTGCAGCAAGCTCTCCATAGAGGACGTCTTTTGGGATGTGACCGACGTTGTCTTAGCAGGGTATACATGGAAGGGAGGCCAGCGTGAGACAGGACTTCTGTGTTGGTCACTCTTATCTCGCCAGGAGATGCCCAGTATACCGGAGACTTATGAGGTGGAAGGAAATGAGCCTAATAAGCATAATAAACACAATAATAATGATAAAACACATAATAGTAAACATGATAATAATAATGAAACAATAATGGTAACAAACATAAACGTACAATTATGATAATAATGATTACAAGGCCCAGCCAGCACAATCAACGCTGTCTCAGCAGGGTATACTTGGGAGGCCAGCGCGAGACAGGACTTATGTGCTGGTCACCCTGTCTCGCCAGGAGATGCCGAGTATATGCTGGAGGCTTCTGAGGTGGAAAGAATTGAGCCTAATAATAAGCATAGTAAACATAAGAGTGATAATAATGATGAACATAACGGTAATGATAAACATAATAGTAAAACGTGATAATAATGATAAACATTATATGGTAACAAACATAACACAATAATAATCATAATAAACAAAAAAACACAATATGATAATGATATAACAATAGTAACATAATTACATGGCCTAGCCAGTGCAACCCACGCCGTCTCAGCAGGGTATACATAGAAGGGAGGCCAGCGCGAGACCGGACTTCTGTGTTGGTCACCTGTCTTGCCGGGAGATGCCCAGTATACGCCTGAGTCTTCTGAGATGGAAGAATATGAGCCTAACAATAAGCATAATAACATAATAATATAACAGTAATGAAAAACATAATAGTAAACATAACAATAAACATAATGATGGTAAGAAATATAAACATACAATTATAATATAATAATAAATGATTACATGGCCCAGCCAGCACAGCCGACGCCGTCTCGGCAGGGTATACATGGAAGGGAGGCCAGCGCGAGACAGAACTTCTGTGTTGGTCACCCTGTCTCGCCAGGCGATGCCCAGTATACGCCTGAGGCTTCTGAGGTGGAAGGAAATGAGCTAACAATAAGCATAATAAACATAACATATTAGTAAAACGTGATAATAATGATAAACATAATAATGGTAACAAACAAAACACTAATATAGAACAAAAACAAACATAATAATGATAATAATGAATAATTATATGGCCCAGGCAGTGCAACCAACGCTGTCTCAGCAGGGTATGCATGGAAGGTAGGCCGGCGCGAGGCGACTTTTGTGTTGGTCACCCTGTCTTGCCGGGAGATGCCAGTATACGCTGATATTTCTGAGGTGGAAGGAATTGAGCCCAATAAGCATGATAAACATAATAATAGACATAATGATAATAATAAACATAATGATAAACAAAACATACTACTAGTAAACAAACGTAAACATACATACAATGAAAATAACAATGATAATAATAGCAATGATAATGATAAACATGATAATAAAAAGTAATACGAACAATAAAAACGATAATAATAATGATGATAATGATAATAATAATGATAATAATAATAATAATTATAATAATAATTATAATAATAATAATAGAATGATAATGATAATGATAAAGACCGCCTTGAAACATAAGTTAGGGGATAAAGGCAAAAAAAAGCAAAAAATAGCAGAGGCGGGGGTGGTGGAGGGACTAAAAAATAAATAAAAATAAACTTTAAAATAATAATAACATAATAAACATAATTACAAAACATAATCAGCATAATGAACATAACATAATAATAAACATGATAAAAATTAAGATGATAAACATAATAAAAAATAATAAATAACAGTAAACATGATAATGAAAACATAATATACCTGATAATAAACAGTAACAGTAAACCTGATAATAACAAACATAATAACAATAATACATTGATAATAGGATTAACAATAGTAATGATAAGAGTGATTATAATCATAAGAATAATAGTGATAATAATACTAATAAATGATTACATGGCCGCACCAACGCAAAACCGACGCTGTCTCAGCAGGGTATACATGGAAGGGAGGCCAGCGCGAGACAGGACTTCTGTGTTGGTCATCCTGTCTCGCCGGGAGATGCCCTGTATACGCCTGAGATTTCTGAAGTGGAAGGAATTGAGCCTAATAATAAGCATAATAAACATGATAATAATAGTGATAATAATAATAGATATAATAGTAGTGAAAAACCCATAATACTTAACATAATGATAATAAACATGATAAACAAAACATTACTACTAATAATGATAAACTTAAACATACAATAAAAATTTATCAACAGTGATAATAATAAGAATAATAATATGAAATAATAAAGTCCGCTTGAGACAAAAAAGAAGGGGAAAAAAGGCCGAAAGAAAAACAAACCCATAACAAAACAAAAACCCAAAGGCGGGGGTGGTGGAGGGACTAAAAAATAAATTAAGAAAACTTTAAAATAACAAACATAATAAACATAATTACAAAACAATCAGCAAAATGAACATAATGAATATAATCAACATAATAATAATAAAAATAATAATAATAATAATAATAATAATAATAAACATGATAAAAATATTAAGATAAACAAACATAAAAAATAATGAAAATAAATAACAGTAAAGCTAATGAAAACGCAACAATAATAAACCTGATAATAAACAGAAAACAGTAATAAAGATAACAAACATAACAATAATGTGATGATAATAGTATTAATAATAATGGTAAGAGTGATAATAATAATGATAATAGTGACAATAATACTTACAAATGATTACATGGCCCAGCCAAAGCAACCGACGCTGTCTCGGCAGGGTATACATGGGAGGCCGGCGCGAGACACGTACGACTGTGTTGGTCGCCATGTCTTGCCGGGAGATGCCCAGTATACGCCCGAGTCTTCTGAGATGGAAGGATATGAACCTAATAATAAGCATAATAAACATATATAATAACATAACAGTAATGATAAACATAATAGTAAACATGATAACCATAATAAACATTTTGATGGTAACAAATAGAAACATACAATTATAATAATATGATAATAAATGATTACATTGCCCAACCAGCACAGCCGACGCTGTCTCAGTAGGGTACACATGGAAGGGAGGCCAGCGCGAGACAGGACTTCTGTGTTGGTCACCTGTCTCGCCTGGATATGCCGAGTATACGCCTGAGGCTTCTTAGATGGAAGGCATTGAACCTAACAATAAGCATATAAACATAACATATTAGTAAAACGTGATAATAATGATAAACATAATAATGGTAACAAACAAAATAATATAAAAGAAAAACAAACATAATGATAATAATAATAATTATATGGCCCAGGCAATGCAACCAACGCTGTCTCAGCAGGGTATGCATGGGAGGCCGGCGCGAGACAGGACTTTTGTGTTGGTCAGCCTGTCTCGCCGGGGGATGCCCAGTATAATTTTTATGCCCGAGATTTCTGAGATGGAAGGAATTCGGCCTAATAAACCAGCATACAAAACATAATACTACTAATAATGATAATCAACAAACATAAACATACACACAATGATAACAATAGTAACAATGATGATATAATAATAATAATGTAGATAATAAAATAATAATAACGTAGACCGCCTTGAAACGAGAAAGAGCAAGTGGAAAAATGCCTAAAAAGACACAAAATAGCAAAGGCGACGGGCGGACTAAAAAACAACAAAAAACAAAACAAAACCTTAATAATAATAAACATAATAAAAAAATTACAAAACGCACATAATCAGCATAATGAACATAATCAACATAAGTATAAACTTAACAATAACAAACATTATAAAATTAAGGTGATGAACACAAACATAATGAAAAAGGTAATAACAAATAATAAACCTGAAAATGATAAACATGCCAACAGTAATAAACATGAAATAATAAACAATGCCAGTAATAAAGATGATAAAAAACATAATCGTAATCCAAGATAATAATAATAATAATAAAAATAATAATAATAATGATAAAAACAAAAATTTAAAGATAATAATTATAACAATAATTACTAATAGTGTAAATAATAATAATAATAATAATAATATAATAACAGCAAATTACATGGCCCAGCCAGCGCAACCGACGCTGTCTCAGCAGAAGGAGGCCAGGACTGTGTTGGTCACCCTGTCTCGCCGGGAGATGCCCAGTATACGCCTGAGTCTTTTGGGGTGGAAGGAAATGAACCTAATAAATATGCATAGTAAACATAATAATAATAATATGGTAAACATAACGGTAATGATAAACATAATAGTAAACATAATAATAATAGAAAAGACATAATGGTAAACATACAATAAAATATAATAAATGATAAATGATTACATGGCCAAGCCAGCACAACCGACGCTGTGTCAGCAGGGTATACATGGGAGGCCGGCGCGAGACAGGACTTCAGTACTGGTCACCCTGTCTCGCCGGGAGATGCCCAGTATATGCTGGAAGCTTCTGAGGTGGAAGGAATTGAGCCTAGTAATCGGCATAATATACAAACATAAACATAAAAAATGATAATAATAATTATAACAAACATAACAGCAATGATAAACAATAATAGTAAAACGTGATGATAAACATGATGATGGTAACAAACATAACAAACATAATAATAATCATAACAAAATTATGATATCAATAATTGTAATAATTCTAATGATAAATGATTACATGGCCCAAGCAATGCAACCAACACCATCTCGGTAGGGTATACATGGGGGGCCAGCGCGAGACGGGACTTCTGTGTTGGTCACCCTGTCTCGCCGGGAGATACCCAGTAAAACGCCTGATATTTCTGAGTTGGAAGGAATTGAGCCTAATAATAAGCATGATAAAAAAATTATAATAGACATAATAGTAATGATAAACATAATACTTACACGATGATAATAAACATAATGTAAACAAAACATACTACTACTACTAATAATAATAAAACAAAAATAAATACAATGAAAATAAAAAATAACAGTAATAAAAGTAATGATAAACATAAGTAATAATACGAACAATAAAAACGAATAATAATAATAAAAAAAAAAATAAAGACCGCCTTGAAACAAAATTTTAGGGGATAAGGCAAAAGAAAAAAAAAACAAACAAAAATTAGCAAAGGCGGGGGTGGTGAGGGACTAAAAAATAAATAAAAATAAACTTTAAAATAAAAAACAAAAAACACATTACAAAATAATCACAAAAATGAACATAATCAACATAATAAAAAATAATAATAAACATGAAAAAAAATTAAGATGATAAAAATAAGCTTTAGTAAAAAAAATGAAAATAAATAACAGTAAACCTGATAATAATGAAAACATAATAAACCTGATAAAAACAGTAACAGTAAACCTGATAACATAACAATAAACATTGATAATAGGATTGACAATAGTGAGTGATTATAATAAGAATGATAATAGTGATAAAAACTTATAAATATTAAGGCGCAGCCAACGCAACGACGCCGTCTCAGCAGGGTATACATGGAAGGAGGCCACGCGAGACAGGGCTTCTGTTTGGTCACACTGTCTCGCCGGGAGATCCCAGTATACGGGCCCCAGGCTCCCGAGATGGAAGTATATGAGCCTAATAATATGCAAAATAAACTAATAATAACATAATGACCGTGAACAAAATAGAAAAAGACCACCGTGAGACAAAATAGAAAAAGACCACCGTGAGACAAAATAGAAGAAAAGCCAAACCCTGAGACAAAATAGAAGAAAGACCACCGTGAGAAAAGAAGAAAGACCACCGTGAGACAAATAGAAGAAGACCCCCGTGAGACAAAATAGAAGAAAGACCCACCCTGAGACAAAATAGGAGAAGAAAGACCACCGTGAGACCAAATAGAAAGACCACCGTGAGACAAAATGGGAGAAGACCACCGTGAGACAAATAGAAGAAAGACCACCGTGAGACCAAAATAGGAGACCACCGGTGAGACAAAATGGAAGACCATGAGACAAAATAGAAGAAAGACCACCGTGAGACAAAATAGAAGAAAGACCACCGTGAGACAAAAATAGAAGAAAGACCACCGTGAGACAAAACAGAAGAAAGACCACCGTGAGACAAAATGAAAAAAAGACCCACCGTGAGACAAAATAGAAGAAAGACCACCGTGAAAACAAAATAGAAGAAGAAAGACCACCGTGAGACAAAAAAGAAGAAAAAAGGGCCACCGTGAGACAAAATAGAAGAAAGACCCACCGTGAGAAAAAAATAGACCACCATGAGACAAAAAAAGAAAGACCAAACCCTGAGACAAAATAGAAGAAAGACCACCGTGAGACAAAAATAAAGAAAGACCACCGTGAGACAAATAGAAGAAAGACCACCGTGAAGGAAAAAAATAGAAGAAAAACCACCGTGAGACAAATAGAAGAAAGACCACCGTGAGAAAATAGAAAAAAAGACCACCGTGGAGAAAATAGAAGAAAGAAACCCCGTGAGAACAAAATAGAAGAAAGGGCCACCGTGAGACAAAATAAAGACCACCGTGAGACAAAATAGAAGACCACCGTGAGACAAACTAGAAGTACCACCGTGAGACAAAATAGGAGAAGAAAGACCACCGTGAGACAAAATAGAAGAAAGACCCACCATGAGAAGAAATAGAAGAAAGACCACCGTGAGACAAAATAAAGAAAGACCACTGTGAGACAAAATAGAAGAAAGACCACCATGAGAGAAATAGAAGAAGAAAGACCACCGTGAGACAAAATAGAAGGAAGACCACCGTGAGACAAAATAGAAGAAGGAAGACCACCCGTGAGACAAAATAGAAGACCACCGTGAGACAAAATAGAAGACCACCGTGAGACAAAATAGAAGACCACCGTGAGACAAACTAGAAGACCACCGTGAGACAAAATAGAAGACCACCGGAGACAAAAAGGAGAAGAAAGACCACCGTGAGACAAAATAGAAGAAAGACCACCATGAGAAGAAATAGGAGAAGAAAGACCACCGTGAGACAAAATAGAAGAAAGACCACTGTGAGACAAAATAGAAGAAAGACCACTGTGAGACAAAATAGAAGAAGACCACCATGAGAAAAATAGAAGAAGAAAGACCACCGTGAGACAAAATAGAAGAAAGACCACACCGTGAGACAAAATAGAAGAAAGACCACTGAGACAAAATAGAAGAAGAAAGACCACCGTGAGACAAAATAGAAGAAAGACCACCGTGAGACAAAATAGAAGAAAGACCACCGTGAGACAAAATAGAAGAAGAAAGACCACCGTGAGACAAAATAAGAAGAAGAAAGACCACCGTGAGACAAAATAGAAGAAAGACCACCGTGAGACAAAATAGAAGAAAGACCACCGTGAGACAAATAGAAGAAAGACCACCGTGAGACAAAATAGAAGGAAGAACCACCGTGAGACAAAATAGAAGGAAGACCACCGTGAGACAAAATAGAAGGAAGACCACCGTGAGACAAAATAGAAGGAAGAACCACCGTGAGACAAAATAGAAGGAAACCACCGTGAGACAAAATAGAAGGAAGACCACCGTGAGACAAAATAGAAGGAAGACCACCGTGAGACAAAATAGAAGACCACCGTGAGACAAAATAGAAGACCACCGTGAGACAAAATAGAAGAAAGACCACCGTGAGACAAAATAGAAGAAAGACCACCATGAGACGAATAGAAGAAAAGACCACCATGAGAAGAAATAGGAGAAGAAGAAAGACCACCGTGAGACAAAATAGAAGAAAGACCACCGTGAGACAAAATAGAAGAAAGACCACCGTGAGACAAAATAGAAGAAAGACCACCGTGAGACAAAATAGAAGAAAGACCACCGTGAGACAAAATAGAAGAAGAAAGACCACCGTGAACAAAATAGAAGAAGAAAGACCACCGTGAGACAAAATAGAAGAAGAAAGACCACCGTGAGACAAATAGAAGAAGAAAAGACCACCGTGAGACAAAATAGAAGAGAAAGACCACCGTAGACAAAATAGAAGAAAGACCACCGTGAGACAAAATAGAAGAAGAAAGACCACCGTGAGACAAAATAGAAGAAGAAAGGACCACCGGAGACAAAATAGAAGAAGAAAGACCACCGTGAGACAAAATAGAAGAAAGACCACCGTGAGACAAAATAGAAGAAGAAAGACCACCGTGAGACAAAATAGAAGAAAGACCACCGTGAGACAAATAGAAGAAAGACCACCGTGAGACAAAATAGAAGGGGAGAAAAGGCCGAAAAAGACCACACAAAAAACCCCAAAACAAAAACCAGCAAAGGGTGGTGGAGGGACTAAAAAAAATAAATTTAAAAAACCTTTAAAATGATAAACATTTGCAAAACAATCAGCATAATGAACATAATCAACATAATAATAAACATAATAATAAACATGATAAAAAATAAGATGAACATAAACATAATAAAAAAATAATGAAAATAAATAACAGTAAACCTGATAATAATGATAATGATAAACATAATGATAAACAAAACATACCACCACCACCACTACTACTACTATACTACTACTAAACAAACATACATACAATGAAAATAATGATAATAACAATAGTAATAATAATCATCATAAACAGAATAATAAAAAGTAATAATACTAACAAGGAAAACGATAATAATAATAATAATAATAATAAAAATAAAATCATGATGATAAAAGGGACCCCCCTTGAAACATCGGGGGGATATAAAGGCGCCAAAAAAAGGGGAAAAAAAAGCGAAAATTAGCAAAGGCAGAGGGACGAAAAAATAAAAATAAACTTAAAATAATAACAAACATAATAAACATGATTACAATTCTCATGTCAGAGCCGCAACATTATATATGCCATCCACTGCCAGCTGTGTGGCAAGATCTACATAGGGGAAACGTCACCACACTTGAAACACGCATCTCTGAACACCTGGCTGATATCCCCACCAACCGACCCAAACCCGTCGCCCTACACTTCAACCACACCCAACACAACATCGACCATGTCAAAGTTATGGCACTCTGGGCGGGCGCAGAGTGACAGCTTTGAATGCAACAACTCGGGAATCCCATCTCATTGCCAAACTGGGCACACACACCCCCAAGGCATCAATATCCAACAATAACCAAACACACATACCCACCACTTCCACATCAGTTGCAATATCGCCTACCAACACACACACATACACACACACATACATACAACCACCACACTCCCTTCACTCACTTCATACAGTAGTTACAGCAACCCTCCATCTATTTAATTAAATTTTTGTTTTATCCTTCCCCTTAAATTCCCCCCCCCCCCCTTTTTTCTTTTTTCTTTTTTTTTTTTTTCCCCTGTTCCACCCCCCCCCCCCCCCTTCTTTCCCCTACCATTATTATCAATCCACCATTACCACAACCATCACAAAGATACCACACCATCCCAATAAACTAGAACACAACCCTATATCGCACACACACCTCCCCCGACGCAACCCCCCCCCCCCCCCTCCGTTTCCTCTCCCATAATCCCCCTGGCCCCATGTCATTTCCGCCCACCGACCACATGGACGAAAACGGATGAGTCATTTTTCTTTCTCCTTTTTTCGTTCTTTGTTTGTACTGTCCCACATGTCAAATGTGATTTATTTTTTCGCCTGAAGAAGACCCAAGTGGTTGAAATGCATCGTGTCTTGTCATGTGCTTTGTTGTCTGTCATTGGCGGTAAAGTTCTAAACAAACTCTATTCCTAATTTTGCTTCGTTCACCGCCATCAGTCGCCCCATTTTGAAATTTTAAAGTAAATGCTTAACTGGACCACAAATTAAAGAAAAACCAACATTGATGGCAAATTCTAAATCTGACAAGACATCACACAAAGACATTGCTGATTATAGTGGTAAATGTGTTTGAAGAGGTGAACAGTCAAAAAGCAGATGCTTGCTGGTTATTCTTCGTTTTCCACAAATACATTTTGCTTCGTTTGTATATTTAATTTTTAAGGCGTCAAGTTTAATTCATAACGTGTGTGTGCGTGCGTGCGTGCGTGCGTGCGCGCGCGTGTGTGTTGTGTGTGTGTTGTGGTGTGGGGTGTAGTGTGTGGTGGGTGGGGTGGGGTGTGTGTGAACTTAACGAAGTTTTTCAAACTTAGTAAAATTGTGTAACATTACATCCAGTGTGTTAATTATAGGGAAAATTTGGATGTTTAATTTGTTTCATTTCTATTTGTTTTGTTTCAAGTCCTCCTTTCCCCAAAAGGAGTCACAGGATTAAAATCTTTGAATCTTTAGTCTTGTAGTCTTCGATTGCAGTATGGGAAAGTTTCTTTTGTTCTCTTCTTCCTGGAGCAAGAGCTTTCCGTAGCGGGCGGGGGAAAGGTGAGCAGTAGGAACATCAAGTAGGGGATATGTCGATCAGGGAATTCGACTGCAGGAGTATGGAGCAGTGACGAGCAGGAGTAATGGAGCAGTGACGAGCAGGAGTATGGAGCAGTGACCAAGCAGGAGTATGGAGCAGTGACCAAGCAGGAGTATGGAGCAGTGACCAAGCAGGAGTATGGAGCAGTGACCGAGCAGGAGTATGGGCAGTGACCGAGCAGGAGTATGGAGCAGTGACCGAGCAGGAGTATGGAGCAGTGACCGAGCAGGGAGCAGTGACCGAGCAGGGAGCAGTGACGAGCAGGGAGCAGTGACGAGCAGGGCAGGGAGCAGTGACCGAGCAGGGGCGGGGAGCAGTGACCGAGCAGGGGCAGGGAGCAGTGACCGAGCAGGGGCAGGGAGCAGTGACCGAGCAGGGGCGGGGAGCAGGGTCAGGGAGCAGTGCCGAGCAGGGAGCAGTGACGAGCAGGGCAGGGAGCAGTGACGAGCAGGGAGCAGTGACGAGCAGGGGCAGTGAGCAGTGACGAGCAGGGAGCAGTGACGAGCAGGGGCAGGAGCAGTGAACGAGCGGGGGCAGGGAGCAGTGACGAGCAGGGAGCAGTGACCGAGCAGGGGCAGGGAGCAGTGACGAGCAGGGAGCAGTGAAACGAGCAGGGCAGGGAGCAGTGAACGAGCAGGGCAGGGAGCAGTGAACGAGCAGGGGCAGGGAGCAGTGAACGAGCAGGGGCAGGGAGCAGGGGAACGAGCAGGGGCAGGGAGCAGTGAACGAGCAGGGGCAGGGAGCAGTGACCGAGCGGGGGCAGGGAGCAGTGAACGAGCAGGGGCAGGGAGCAGTGAACGAGCAGGGAGCATGACGAGCAGGGAGCAGTGACGAGCAGGGGCAGGGAGCAGTGAACGAGCAGGGGCAGGGAGCAGTGAACGAGCAGGGAGCAGTGAACGAGCGGGAGCAGTGACGAGCAGGGAGCAGTGAACGAGCAGGGGCAGGGAGCAGTGAACGAGCAGGGGCAGGGAGCAGTGAACGAGCAGGGGCAGGGAGCAGTGAACGAGCAGGGGCAGGGAGCAGTGAACGAGCAGGGAGCAGTGACCGAGCATGGGCAGGGAGCAGTGACCGAGCAGGGGCAGGGAGCAGTGAACGAGCAGGGGCAGGGAGCAGTGACGAGCAGGGAGCATGACCGAGCAGGGGCAGGGAGCAGTGAACGAGCAGGGGCAGGGAGCAGTGAACGAGCAGGGAGCAGTGAACCAGCAGGGGCAGGGAGCAGTGAACCAGCGGGGGCAGGGAGCAGTGAACGAGCAGGGGCAGGAGCAGTGACGAGCAGGGAGCAGTGAACGAGCGGGGAGCAGTGAACGAGCAGGGCAGGGAGCAGTGAACGAGCAGGGGCAGGGAGCAGTGACGAGCAGGAGCAGTGAACGGCAGGAGCAGTGACGAGCAGGGAGCAGTGAACGGGGCAGGGAGCAGTGACGAGCAGGGAGCAGTGACCGAGCAGGGGCAGGGAGCATGAACGAGCAGGGGCAGGGAGCATGACGAGCAGGGAGCAGTGACCGAGCAGGGGCAGGGAGCAGTGAACGAGCAGGGGCAGGGAGCAGTGAACGAGTAGGGGCAGGGAGCAGTGACGAGCAGGGAGCAGTGAACGAGCAGGGCAGGGAGCAGTGAACGAGCAGGGGCAGGGAGCAGTGACGAGCAGGGAGCAGTGAACGAGCAGGGCAGGGAGCAGGGGCCAGTGAACGAGCGGGGGCAGGGAGCAGTGACGAGCAGGGAGCAGTGACCGAGCAGGGGCAGGGAGCAGTGAACGAGCAGGGGCAGGGAGCAGTGACGAGCAGGGAGCAGTGAACGAGCAGGGGCAGGGAGCAGGGGACGAGCAGGGGGCAGTGAACGAGCAGGGGCGGGGAGCAGTGACGAGCAGGGAGCAGTGACGAGCAGGGAGCAGTGACGAGCAGGGCAGGGAGCAGTGACGAGCAGGGAGCAGTGACCGAGCAGGGCAGGGAGCAGTGACGAGCAGGGGCAGGGAGCAGTGACCGAGCAGGGGCAGGGAGCAGTGACGAGCAGGGAGCGGTGACCGAGCAGGGGCAGGGAGCAGTGAACGAGCAGGGGCAGGGAGCAGTGACCAAGCAGGAGTATGGAGCAGTGACAAGCAGGGGGAGAATCGAGCATTGCTCTGTGGAGTACCGAGTACGGAGAGTATCCAGAGGAATGCGCACCCGGAGGAACAGTGGACATAAAGAAATACGTCGCTGTCATGAAGTTAAACATGAATTCGTGATGTTCGGTTAAATTATCACCAAAAGAAGATAATGCTCATATTTTCGCAAGTTTATATTTGTTTCGTATGCATCTTCTAAATTTTTTCATTGGATTCTTCGGCCACATTTTGTTTTCTTTTTTAAAAAAAAAAAATCTTTTTTTCATTTTCCCCCCTTTTTCATTTTCCTTTCGCTACTCTATTTCATAACGAATCTGTCTTCTATTATCTGAATCGACGGCTACAAAGGAAACGAAGGAAGCCGGGAAGAAAGAAGGAAATAGGCAGGAAGAAAAGAATGTAATGAAGCCCGTTATCATAGTTAGTTATTCTTTATGAAATGGAGAAAAATATGCATTGTTGGGTTTCCACCAAAATCTTTGACCACGGACACACACGTCACACACGTTGTTTCCTAGAGAGAGGAGAGAGAGAGAGAGAGAGAGAGAGAGAGTAGAAGAGAAGAGAGAGAGAGAGAGGGGAGAGAATTCAAAATTACGTTCTAATTAGCATTTTTTTTTCCCTTTTAAGATTACTTTCCATCTTTGATGCAAACACAATTAAAGGCTGTCATTGAGGAGTATAGCTCGGAAGGGATATTATTGTCTAGACATGTGTTGCCCATATACTAATTTTGCAGTTACACCGGGAAAAGAAATGTCAGAAACGCAATCTCCAAGCAAATCACGTGTGTGTGTGTGTGCGTGTGTGTGCGTGTGCGTGTGTATGTGTGTGTGTGTGCGTGTGTGTTATAACTCCTGATGGCAGACTTCGGTTGAGCTGAAGAAGATCCCTGGTCAGGAGAGGGGACAAGTTGTGATGGTGGACAGCCCTCACGACCTCTTCAAGTTGGGCGTCGAAGTGGACTTCCAGTTCCTTGGGGTGCAGCACCTCCTTGTCTGTGAGCCATAGGGGTCTGTTGGAGGACGTGGTGATGTACATCCGTATTCAAGCCTTGACAGTATTCTAGTTTGAATTGTTCTTCAAATTTTTCTAGTACTAAATGTAGTTTGTCCCTTTCCTGTCCCTCAATGTTTGTGGACAAAGAAGTCGCTTGCAGTTTAAAGAATTTACGAACTATATTTCCCAGTTTGACATATTAACATTCACTGAAAGTAGAACTGATGCACAAGACTCTGACTATTTAGTGGACTGCTTTAGTAATCTTGGTTACTCTATTGCTCTGTTTAGTCGAAAATAAACCCTTTCTATCAAAGATCCGGTGGAATAGCCATTGCCTATAATATATATAAATAATACATGAGTACGATAGTTTGACAGTGTTTTGTTAAATATTTTGGACAGTTTGTGTTCTTTTGGAAATGAAGTTGTTAGGATTTTGAAGAATTCTTTCCCTATGTTTTGAGTTTCCCGTCGTATGGGGGGTTATACCATATGATTTTCTTGCTTTTATTTGTGTTGTTGTCTGGGTTGAATTGTAATTTGTAATTGTATCCACTTGTTTGTAGTGCCTCCTGGTATTCTACTCGCTGCATGTTGAACACTCTCACTGCATGACAGGTTTGATAGTCTCTTGTTTATGCCATGGGGTATGGTCTTTAAAAATAGATGGTGGATGGTTACTTTTGGTGTGTACATAAAGAGGTGTATCGTTGGCTTTCTTGTATGGTTTATATATGTGATTGTTGAGATCCAGTGTTATGTCTAAGTAGTTCACTTTCCTTTTTGCTTCAATGGTAATCTTTAAGTTGTGGTTTTGGAAGATTTTGCATAGTTCTTTCTTCTGTTTTCGGTGGTTCTTGGATTGTTGGTTAGTGCAGCAAGGCCATCGTCTCTGTATAGTCCGACTTGTTTTCCGAGTTTTTTCTTGATGTTGGACAGCATGAATAGTCCGACCAGTTCACATGTTTCTGCACCATCATATGATCCCATGGTTACGTCGAATGTTGAGTTTCTGTTGGTTTTTCCTGATCCAGGTTTAACAAAAACACTGTCAAACTAATCGTACTCATGTATGCCCAACCTCAAAAACCTAATTGACGCATCCAACAAAATGAAAATCAATACAGCAAAGAAGGGTGAAGAAAGGAAATCTTGCAATTGCACCAAAAGGAGCAGTGCCCATTAAACAATAAATGTCTTCACAACATTGTATACCAGGCTACTGTGACATCAGAAAATGAAAAAGAAACATACATAGGGATCACTGAAAAACCATTCAAAACCAGATATGCAAACCACAGTCATTTAATAAAGAAAATTAAAAAAAAACCAAACAGAACTGAGCAAATATATCTGGAAACTTAAAGACGCAAAAAACAAGCTACAATATATCCTGGAAAATCATAAAAAGAGCATCACCATACAGCAATGTTTCAAAAAGGTGCAACCTATGTTTAACTGAAAAATGGTTAATACTATGCAAACCACACTTAGCAACTTTAAACACCAAAACAGAAATAGTAAACAACTGCAGGCATAAATGGAAATCGTTGTTAGTGAACACACCCAAAACAAAAACCTGAAAGCCCCCCAAAAACACGTGCAGCCAACCCGCACGTGCAAATAACCGCAATCGGGAGCCCACACGCTATATAACATCGGCGGTGGGCAAACCAAAAACCATCCTGATGACAGCGCAACACGTTTGAAACAAATTTGTAGATAGTTTTAAGATTCCTCTTTTAACTTGTTTTAACTATATATATATAAAATCAGAGTAAAAAAAACACTCAGAACGTTAAAAGTGCTCAACCATGTAGGGAGCGACATACCAGTTTAAAATAGGATTTTTAAAAGCTTTGTTTATAATTCAATATTTCTTGCAGTCATTGCAACACCAAGCTGCTCTGTAAGTTGCTGGAACGGTGCGGTACTTATCCTTGGAATTTATTAGTTTGTTGTATTTTAGTCCCTTGCGGATTCATTCCAAGAACTGGCCCTCAGCACTTGTGTCTTAGAGGATATCTTTTTATATTTTATATTTTCACAAGAAAATGTAGCTTGCTTTGCTTTTTTATGATTTTTTTTTGCTTTTAGATTGCCCTTTGGTTGGTTTTTTTTGAAAACCAACATACTACGGTTCACACCAACCTTTCTGGGATTGCTTCTTCAAAAACTAAAAAGGGCAGGGGAAAATTACCACTTTCCCGGCCCTGAGGAGAAACAACCAAATTTCGAAATATGGGTTAAAAGGGGCATCAGTTATTAAAGGGGGGGGGGGGTTCCAAAGTGGGGCGGGGGTCCGGGGCCGCCCGGGCCCCGGTGGGGTCCGGGGCAAAACCCGGGGGGGGGGTCTGGTGGCAAACCCCCCAAACGAAGTTTTTTTTCCCTTTTTCTAGGTGCTTTGGAGGCCTCCCCCGGGTTCTTTTCTTAAATCGTACAAAAATAGTCTGGATTTTTTTGCTTACATTTGAACATAACATGCATTTTGAAAATACTTTAATAGTAAACCCACGTCACTGAAATCTTTTTAGCAAGTATTCCTGAAAGGACTTATTAAAATTACAAAAAAAAAACTATCCCCAAAAACATAACACAAATGAAAAAAAAAATTTGCGAAAGGCACTGTTTCCCAGGGTGCAACCTTGCCGGGGTTGGGGGACTTGCTTCTCTTTGCCCCGGAGACTAGTGGCGGGATTCTCTCCTGTAGGGCCCCCCAAGCCAGACAGGTCAAAGGGGCCAACAAAGAGCACTCAACGGGGCCCCCGGGGGGGGGGTTTGAATTGGCTAAAAACCCCCGCCCTAGAAAAAAAATTTTGTTACGAAACCCAATGCTTTTTTTAAAAAACATGGTTGGGGAAAGTTTTTTTCTCAACGGGCCCCATGACGCGAGCTGGTGAAAGCATTCGGGAAGCCATGCCCCGACAACTCTTTGAGCCCAAAGCCAAGACCAAAAGGGCCCGGGAACTCAGAACCCTTACGGTGGCACCAAAAGAGTATGAGATCCGGGTACAACCTAAAACCCTTTGGGCCTGTGCAGACTAGATGGACAGGAACAAAAAAAAGGCTGAAAATGGGGGACCATCATCTACTCTGGACGAGAAGGCCGCCCACACCACGGTTTTGCCGCGAACCCCCCAGGCGCGCGGCACTGCTTTGGCCTGTCACAAGGATCCTTCGCAAGTTCAATTAAAAGGGCGGAAAAAACCCCCATCTTACAGTGGCTCCCCCCCCAAAAACGAGCACCCCCCGGGGAAAAGGGGAATTTCACAATCAACTCCAAACTCGGGGATGGGGCCCAAAGAGAGCCCTTAAAATCCATGGGGATTAAAATCCCAAATGGGAAGGACAAAAAGGGCAGAGAGCAAATTATGGGCATCCCGGGAACGGGAATACAAAATGAAAAATGTTTTGGAATTCGTCTTTCAACGAAGGCATCGGGGACTTTTTTCCCCACAAAAACATTCACAAATGATTTGGGAAATTTCACCTGAGGGGAAAACCCAAACCCAAATCGACCCATTCCCCCTCGGCAGAAAATGGGCAGAATTTTACTACGTAGATAAAACAGGACAACCACTCAGACCACAACCTTGTGATAGCTGTGCTAAAACCAAATAAAAAGCCCAAAGACCAAGCCCGACTACACATAAAAAAATGAAACACAGTCTGAAGGAAAGCAAAAACCCCGGGGGTTTTCAACTGAACTAGAAAAAATTTCAGCACTTGACCATTTGCTGAAGAAACAATCGAAGACCACTGGTGTGACCGAGGGGGTTGGCAGCACTTAAAACACTGCTTGGAAGAAGGGAAGAAAAACAAAAAGGCTGACGCTGGAACATGGCCCTCACACAGAGCGGAAAACACCCAAAAGACCAGATCAACCAGCCCAAGCCCCCCCCACAAGCAAGAGTTCGGCACAACTGGGCTCAACCGCCAAGTTAAAAAATGCTAGACAAACAAGAAAAAATTTAACCATGACTCACAGAAGAGGCAAAACGGCGGCAGGACAGAGAAACCCTGAAAAGGGTGTTGAATAACCCCAACACTTTTTTGGAAAACCCCCAACCCCAGTCGCCCGGTCAAAGCAAGGGGGGAAAAAACCACGCGGAGAAGCTGAGCAAAGGGGCAAGGTGGGAGAGCCCTTAAAGAGACCTGAAAATACCTACCACCTGTCCCCCCAGACATTCCACCCCAACCCACTTTTTTGGACATCAAACGGCCCACCAAAACCCAAAACGGAATTACCAAAGCCATCAAGTCACTGAAATCAGGTAAAGCAACGGGTCCCAAAGGGGAAATTTCCCCCTGAAGCACTGAAAGCGACATCCGGCTCAAAAAGAGATCGATCCACTTCTAACAAAACTGGAGCGGGCGAGTGCCAAAGACGGAAAAGAGGCCACCGGGAAGCTGCCGAAAAAGGGGAGTCACCTTTAAAAAATGGAGAGGGTTATGTTGCTTCCCTCCCCGGGGGGGTGCGACCAAAATAGCTAGAGAACTAAAGACCGCCCTAGAAAAACCCTCCCCAAAAACAAGCTGGATTTCGCCAAAAACAGATCAGCACAACCCCAAAATTGCCACCCGAGAATTATCATCGGCAGTCCTCTGGAGTGGCAGACCCCCCTTGTACCATATTTTAGATTTAGAAGGCTTTTTACACATCGACAGAGATACCATCTGGAAAATCATCACCACATGGCTTTCCCACCCAGTTTGTTGCCCTATCCACAACTCTACAGGGGCCCCAATGCCGGTCGTCCCCGAGGGGAAACAACAAGCCCCTTCACTTACAAACCGGGTCCGTAGGGGGGTTACTTCCCAACAAAATTTTCCTTGATTTTTCGTTTACCTTTATAAGCGGCAGTCTAAAAGAAGGCAAGGGACGGGAAACCCTGGGCTTTCACCACCCAAAGGAAGACCGGCCGCCGACGGGCACACCTTCTGTCCAAAACAGAAGACCCAAAAAGGGAACTGTGCGGGTACGAAGAAGCAGGGAAAAACAGGCCTCCAAAAACAACATAAAGAAAACAAAGCCTGAGAGTCAACAAACCACAAAGAGACCCACTCATACAACAGGGAAAACATCATTTAAGTTACAAGTTTTTTCTTTTCCCCGCGGTGGGGCAGCAAAGATGGAGCAGAAGGGGATCAAAGTCCACAATAAAGCCCCGGCCCCACCTTTACTACCTACGGGCCCATCTGAATTCCCTTTCCCCCTCACTCCATAACAGTTTAAATCTTCAACTCAAATGTGAAACCCCGCCTTTTGTAGGTTTCTGAAAAGGGCGAACAACAAAGACAAACACCCACAAACTCCAAACATTTATCAACAGATGTCTGCGAAACATTGTGAACATCAGATGGCCAGATGTTATTGCCAACGCAGAACTGTGGAACAAGACCCAGCAAGTTCCAATAGAAATAGAAATCAGAAAAGGGAAGTGGGGATGGATTGGCCACACCCTCAGAAAGTCTCCATCCAACATCACAAGACAAGCCCTTGAAGGGAACCCTCAGGGCAAAAGAAGAGTGGGAAGACCAAGACAGACATGGCGAAGGAGTACGACGCGGAAGTGAAGGCCGCCGGAATGACGTGGGCCAAGCTGAAGAAGATCTCCCAAAACCGTGCCCGCTGGAAGAGTGTGGTTGCGGCCCTATGTTCCCCAGGGAATTCAGAGGACTAAGTAAGTAAGAAAGGCACTGTGATCAACGAAAATACATAAACTTACTTACATAGGTTGACTGAGAGGGAAAGGAGGGGCATCCATAGTTGCTCCACTGTTTTCAGGAAATTCTTTGGGCAGCAACTGCATTAGGACCTATACTTTGTAGCATAGGAGTCCACAGCTGCTTCAATATCAATGAGTATGTCACGATGGACCCTCATGAGCGCAAGACCATTCAGACGGCCTGCTCCCATTGATGTGCGCGTGTAGGTTTTCAACGACCTCAGCCCAGAAATGGTCCTCTCACATTCAGCTGTGGTAATTGGCAAAGTGCAAATCAGTTTCAGCATCATGTGGATGTTGGGGTACATGTCCTATCACAGGCCTTTAAGCTGCTCTCAATGGTGGAGGGAATGTCTTGTGGCTGGTTAAAATTTCTCCCACCTGGTGCTCATCGGTGAAGCTCAGCAGCCAGACCCTCTGAGTCAGGAAGATCTGTGCCCCACAGTAACGCCAAGTGCTTTACACCGTCTGGAACAGCCAGGAAGGGCCCAGGAAAGCGAACCAGTTTTCCGGAATCAGCTGAAGTGCGTCTGGGCAAGCTCTGCATTCTTGAAGCGATCGTTCATCTGAGTGACCAGATAGTCAAGAATGGCACAGCAACTGATGTCCGGAAATAATCCTGGCTGTATCAGCAGGATGGTTTTCCCTCAGGAGCTGCCTAGCATTAGCCGGGGACTTGGATGGTGGTGTCAAAGTTCTGGGCCATCTCAGTGGCTTCAAGGAACCAAGAAGCGCTGAAAACATCATCGACATTTGTTCTCAGTTCCTGGAGGCTGGCAGTGATATTGGTTATTGCCGAATAGGCATCCGCAATGTCTCGTGCACGCTTTTGGAGTTTCACACTCAGAGGCTGGAGGTACTGGAGGCACCGTCGGGTCACAACAAATGCAATCGGGAATCCACTATCGGAGATTGCATGGAGCAGACCCCGCGCTTTGCAGGCAGTGTCACCGTCCCAGTTGTCTTCCTGCGTTATCTGACCCAAGCAATCAAACACAACTTGAGACATGGCAGCGAATGTCTCGAAAGCATGATGCCTTTCTACCATCGGGTTCTACACAAGTCCACCAGCTTCTGTCTCTTGTTTTCGGTCGCAGCCTGTCCAATCACTTCTTCGAGTTTTCTTTGTTCTTTGGGTGACAGTGAAAAAAACAAAGACAGCTCTTTGAGAACTGCGAGCATTTTTTTCACAGCTGGCACAGAACAGGCTTTGACAATGCAGAGGTTCAAACAGTGTGCAGCACAATGAAAATATAAAGCTTTCTCATTGATTTCCTGGATGCGTGCCTGCACACCTTTGAATTTGCCTGCCATGTTTGCAGCGCCATCATAGCCTTGGCCCTGATGTTGGCAGCATCCAAATCCCAGTTCCGCAGAGACTGCAGAATGAGGCCAGCAAGGGTTTCCCGGTGATGTCATCACACTCTACAAAAGAGAGGAAAGCTTCTTGAATAACATTCGATGAATCCACAAAACGAATGACAATAGAAATTTGTCCATGTTTGAAGCATCCGTGACCTCATCTGCAATGGACTGCAAGTATGTCGCACTGCGGATCTCTGCCAAAAGTCTCCCTCTAATCTGGTCGCCAAGAATGTCTATCATCCTATCTGGGTTTCCTTCGAAACGTACGTAGCATTGCTGTCACACGTTTGAAGGTGATTCTGAAGAAAATCATCCCCAGAGTCAATGCGAAACTTCAGGAGAGCATTGAAGTTACTCCTGTTGCCTTCTTCCAGCACCCATCATCTCTGTGACCTCTGAGAGCAAGACCTTGTTGGCCACACAAGAAAACTGTCTTGAAGATACTTGCAAGTATCTTCGATTTATAGCGATCTGCGCTTCAGCTTCTGCGTTTAGTCTGACATCAATGCCCTCAACAGGATTTCGCATATTTTCCAAGAAATTTTCACTCTTCAGCATAGCATCTGCGTGATACTTTTTTGTGGCATGATTTTCAAGTCATCAGAACAATTGTTCCAGTTTCGATAAGCTGATTTGACAAAATAGCCAAGATTTTCATCATTGGCAACATTACACAGTGTTTGCACAAGACGCCATCTAACGATGGGGAATATACAAGCCAGGGATGTTTTTCTAACCAGTCTGCCTGAAATTTTCTGTTTTTGTTATTCAGTCGACTGACAGGAAACTGGAATTTCTTTGGGGGTACCCAGTGTTCCGTAAGAAGGTGAAACTTTTCTGCTTCCTCTGAAGGTTTTTTGCTGAGGCAACGCCCAAAATCCATGGCTGTCTCAAGTCTTCTTGACAGACCTGTTGACAGAAATAAAAGGAACAACTTGTTAAGCAAAGGGAAACAGAGCAAGATCCAATTTCTAATTATAGTCTAAGTGAACAATTTTTTACCGGTGTATGGTTGGACTGGAAAAAAAAACACTTCTAAAAGGTCATGTGAAGGACAAACACAAGGTCATGTGAAGGAACAAACACTTTCCGAGCAACCAGGAAGAAATCGTCATTAGCCTGCACGCACACACACCAGTATCAACACCACCTCCACCACCATCACAACCACACTAGTCATGACATACCTGATGGATTAGATGAACACGCAAAGTCTGCTGTTTCTTGATCTAATGTTGATTTTGAAGACATCGCATTGTGAGTCTCATCTGAGCACTGGAGCTGGCAACTTGGCTTTCTGGCAGTCTGGAGAAAAAGTCATAGTTTAACACTTAGTTTACACTTGATATTGAAACCAAAGTTTATGAGATACTGGCTATAAGTGTAATTGATCTTTACATGTTACCCAATTTTGATGAATGACTTGTATACAAATGAGAGTGTTGGGCTACCACTAATAATCCATAAAAATATTTGAAGAGGATGATTAAAAAATATCATTTTATTATCCCATTATTGGGATTTATTATCATTATCAATTACATGTAAATTATATTGTTATTGTATTGTATTATAATTTGAATTCTTGTTGTACAATGTTCTTCTTCAGATAGAACAGTAAATATATATTATTTGAGGCCAATCATAAAGAACTCTTAACTTGCTTGTTTAATCTAGTAGAAATAAGAACTCTGTATTACAGTGGGATCGAACAATAATATTGACAAGAAATATTATTCATTCAATTCGCAAGAAGACCACAAGATTCTATCAGCACTCAAGACCTATCTCCATTAGCTCCATTGTGTTAATTATTTGATTCAGCAACTATTAAAAAATTTGGTAATAAAACAAAACAAAACAAAACACACAGACACACACATACACACTATAGTTCCGTAAACCAGCTTACAAGAGCAAACCAAACAATAAGTTACACTTACCTCTGAATTTGAAGATCCTTCAGCATGTGATTGTGAATCTGAACAATCTTCTGTCGTAACGGGAACAGTAGAAATGCCTGCCTGGTCTTCTGTTGTGGCAGGGTGTTATCTTCACTGACACTTTCAACACTTGGCTTGTGCTACCACCACCTGAAAGTAATAACAAAGGCCCGGGTAAATATTTTTTTGCAAAAGCCGGTGACTGAAATGATGGACTAATAAGTAATAGTACTAAAAATGATGTCGCTATACAAATAGAAATAGTATGGAGGTTAATTGGAAGCAAAAAAAACCGGGGGGGGGGGGGGTGTTATCAGAGTCTACTGAAGTCAGGGGGGAGAGAACAGGAATATGCCGACTCTACGCCACTTTCGCCCTCACCCAGTTTTCGGGCGAAAGTGACGTAGAGTCGGCATATTCCCGTTCTCTGACAAGTAACCAAAAAATAACGACCCTACAAACAAACATACTGTGTACGGTTGTCCGTTTTCAATACTAATTTACTAAAGTTTTCATAGAGTAGCGTAGAGGAAAGTAGCCAGGACTGAACACATTCCCATAGAGTAAAGCAGGGAAAAGCAGTAGTGGCTGAACGCGCCCATATACACGGTGGGTGCACCAGGCTATCCGATTACTTCGCGGTATGTTAATTACAGCGTTGGGGGAGAGAGAGAAACCCTAAGGTTAAGTTGCCCCCTCAGCAGACAGAGACAGAGGACAGACAGAGGCGGGCAACAAACACAACAAAAACCCACAAAACAACACACACACC
>JAFLJL010014976.1:10000-39642 GCA_018398815.1 Conus ventricosus | reverse complement strand
GAAAATAGCGAAAAAATGTAATGAACCCGTTATCATAGTTAGTTATTCTTTATGAAATGGAGAAAAATATGCATTGTTGGTTCCCACCAGAAATCTTTGACCACGGACACACACGTCACACACGTTGTTTCCTAGAGAGAGAGAGAGAGAGAGAGAGAGAGGAGAGAGAGAGAGAGAGAGAGAGAGAGAGAGAGAGAGAGAGAATTCAAAATTACGTTCTAATTAGCATTTTTCCGTTTTAAGATTACTTTCATCTTTGATGCAAACACAATTAAAGGCTGTCATTGAGGAGTATAGCTCGGAAGGGATATTATTGTCTAGACATGTGTTGCCCATATACTAATTTTGCAGTACACCGGAAATGAAATGTCAGAAACGCAATCTCCAAGCAGATCACGTGTGTGTGTGTGTGCGTGTGTGTGCGTGTGCGTGTGTATGTGTGTGTGTGTGCGTGTGTGTTATAACTCCTGATGGCAGACTTCGGTGTGAGCTGAAGAAGATCCCTGGTCAGGAGAGGGCACAAGTTGTGATGGTGGACAGCCCTCACGACCTCTTCAAGTTGGGCGTCGAAGTGGACTTCCAGTTCCTTGGGCTGCAGCACCTCCTTGTCTGTGAGCCATAGGGGTCTGTTGGAGGACGTGGTGATGTACATCCGTATTCAAGCCTTGACAGTATTTTCTAGTTTGAATTGTTCTTCAAATTTTTCTAGTACTAAATGTAGTTTGTCTTTCCTGTCCCTCAATGTTTGTGGACAAAGAAGTCGCTTGCAGTTTAAAGAATTTACGAACTATATTTCCCAGTTTGACATATTAACATTCACTGAAAGTAGAACTGATGCACAAGACTCTGACTATTTAGTGGACTGCTTTAGTAATCTTGGTTACTCTATTGCTCTGTTTAGTCGAAAATACCTTTCATATCAAAGATCCGGTGGAATAGCCATTGCCTATAATATTATATATATATACATGAGTACGATAGTTTGACAGTGTTTTTGTTAAATATTTTGGACAGTTTGTGTTCTTTTGGAAATGAAGTTGTTAGGATTTTGAAGAATTCTTTCCCTATGTTTTTGAGTTTCCCGTCGTATGGGGGGTTATACCATATGATTTTTCTTGCTTTTATTTGTGTTGTTGTCTGGGTTGTATTGTAATTTGTAATTGTATCCACTTGTTTGTAGTGCCTCCTGGTATTCTACTGCTGCATTGTTGAACACTCTCACTGCATGACAGGTTTGATAGTCTCTTGTTTATGCCATGGGGTATGGTCTTTAATATAGATGGTGGATGGTTACTTTTGGTGTGTACAAAAGAGGTGTATCGTTGGCTTTCTTGTATGGTTTATATATGTGATTGTTGAGATCCAGTGTTATGTCTAAGTAGTTCACTACCTTTTTGCTTCAATGGTAATCTTTAAGTTGTGGTTTTGGAAGATTTTGCATAGTTCTTCTTCTTTTTTTCGGTGGTTCTTGGATTGTTGGTTAGTGCAGCAAGGCCATCGTCTCTGTATAGTCCGACTTGTTTTCCGAGTTTTTTCTTGATGTTGGACAGCATGAATAGTCCGACCAGTTCACATGTTTCTGCACCATCATATGATCCCATGGTTACGTCGAATGTTGAGTTTCTGTTGGTTTTCCTGATCCAGGTTTAACAAAAACACTGTCAAACTATCGTACTCATGTATGCCCAACCTCAAAAACCTAATTGACGCATCCAACAAAATGAAAATCAATACAGCAAAGAAGGGTGAAGAAAGGAAATCTTGCAATTGCACCAGAAAGGAGCAGTGCCCATTAAACAATAAATGTCTTCACAACATTGTATACCAGGCTACTGTGACATCAGAAAATGAAAAAGAAACATACATAGGGATCACTGAAAACCACTTCAAAACCAGATATGCAACCACAGTCATTTAATAAAGAAAATTATAAAAACCAAACAGAACTGAGCAAATATATCTGGAAACTTAAAGACGCAAAAACAAGCTACAATAATCCTGGAAAATCATAAAAAGAGCATCACCATACAGCAATGTTTCAAAAAGGTGCAACCTATGTTTAACTGAAAAATGGTTAATACTATGCAAACCACACTTAGCAACTTTAAACACCAAAACAGAAATAGTAAACAACTGCAGGCATAAATGGAAATCGTTGTTAGTGAAACACACCCAAAACAAAAACCTGAAAGCCCCCAAAAACACGTGCAGCCAACCCGCACGTGCAAATAACCGCAATCGGGAGCCCACACGCTATATAACATCGGCGGTGGGCAAACCAAAAACCATCCTGATGACAGCGCAACACGTTTGAAACAAATTTGTAGATAGTTTTAAGATTCCTCTTTTAACTTGTTTTAACTATATATATAAAATCAGAGTAAAAAAAACACTCAGAACGTTAAAAGTGCTCAACCATGTAGGGAGCGACATACCAGTTTAAAATAGGATTTTTAAAAGCTTTGTTTATAATTCAATATTATCTTGCAGTCATTGCAACACCAAGCTGCTCTGTAAGTTGCTGGAACGGTGCGGTACTTATCCTTGGAATTTATTAGTTTGTTGTATTTTAGTCCCTTGCGGATTCATTCCAAGAACTGGCCCTCAGCACTTGTGTCTTAGAGGATATCTTTTTATATTTTATATTTTTCACAAGAAAATGTAGCTTGCTTTGCTCTTTTATGATTTTCTTTTGCTTCTTAGATTTGCACCTTTGGTTGGTTTTTTGAAAACTCAACATACTACGGTATTGCACACCAACCTTTTCTGGGATTGCATTCTTCATAAAACTGAAAAGGCAGAGGAGTCAAATTACCACTTTCCGCGGTCACTGAGGAGAAACAACCAAATTTCGAATATCGGTATAACAGGGGCGGATCAGTTACTTAGAGAGGGGGGGGGGGGGTTCCAAAGTGGGGCAGGGGGCCAGGGCCGCCCAGGCCCCGTTGGGGTCCAGGGGGAAAGACCCGTGGGGGGTCTGGGTGGCAAAGCCCCCCAGAAGCTGAAGATATTTTCACTTCTGAGGTGCTTTGGAGGCCTCTCCTGGTGCTATTTACTATGAATCTGTACACAAATATGTCTGGACATTTTTTTGCTTACATTTGACATAACATGCATTTTGACAATACATTAATAGTATGACACACTGTCACTGTAATCATTTAGCAAGTATTCCTGTAATGGTACATTATAAATTACAAAGAAAAAACTAATCACTCAAAACATAAACACATAATGAAAAAGAAATTTGCAGAAAGGCACTGTGCTTCCCAGTGAGTGCAACCTGCCGTTGTTGGGGAGCTTGCGTGTCTCTTGACCCGAGAGCTATGCTGGCGGGAGATTCGTCACCTGGTAGGGCCACCCAAGCCAGACAGGTCAAAGGGTAGAGACCAGAAAAGAGCCTCAACTGCCCTCCAGGTTGGGTTTGAATTGGGCTAACCAACCCGGTCCTAGAAAACAAAACGTTGTTACAGAACCGCAATGACATTTTCTGAGAATAGCATGTTGGGAAGAGTTCTCTCTAGCAGAGCCCATGACGCGAGCTGGTGAAAGCATTCAGGAAGCCAGTGCGCCGACAACTCTTCTGACGACCAAAGCCAAGACCAGGATAGGGACCTGGAACATCAGAACCCTATACGAGACTGGAAAAACAGACAAGTGAGTAGTGAGATGCACAGGTACAACCTAAAGATCCTTGGCCTGTGCGAGACTAGATGGACAGGAACAGGAAGAACAAGGCTGACAAGTGAGGCACCATCATCTACTCTGGACGAGAAGGCAGCCACACACGCACGGAGTAGCCGCTGCTGATGACAACCCGAGCGACGCGAGCACTGCTGTCCTGGGAAACCATGCACCAAGGATCCTTACTGCAAGATTCAATTCAAAGGGCAGAAACCACCATCTTACAGTGCTACGCCCCCACAAACGTAGCAACCCAGAGGAAAAGGAGGAATTCTACAATCAACTCCAAACAGTCGTGGATAGAGTGCCGAAGAGAGACCTTAAGATCCTCATGGGAGATCTCAATGCCAAAGTGGGAACGGACAACAAGGCAGAGAGCAGATTATGGGCATACACGGAACAGGAATACAAAATGAAATGAACTGTTTGTGGAATTCTGTGCGTTTCAACGACATGGTCATCGAGCACTGTTTTCCCACACAAAAACATTCACAAGATGACTTGGAATTCACCTGATGGGAAGACCCAGAACCAAATCGACCACATTACCATCGGCAGAAAATGGCGCAGAAGTTACATGACGTGAGAGTGAAACGAGGAGCAGACGCAGCATCAGACCACAACCTTGTGATAGCTGTGCTAAAGACCAAATTTGAAAGCCTACAAAGACCAAGCAGGCCGACTATCACATAAGTACAGCACAGTCTGAAGGAGGAGCACAACAGAGGGGTTCAAACTGGAACTGAGAAACAGATTCAGCGTACTTGACCAACTTGCTGAAGAAACAATCGAAGGACCACTGTGTGACCTGAGGGAGGTCTGGGCAGACGACATGTACACAAGTGCTTGGAAAGAAGCGAAGAAAACACAAAGAATGGCTGACAGCTGGAACATGACCCTCATCACAGAGCGGAAGCACCTAAAAGACCAGATCAACCAGACCCAAGACCAAGACCACAGCAAGAGTTACAGGCACACTACTGGGACGTCAACCGCCAAGTTAAGAAAAGTGCTAGACAAGACAAGAAACAATTCATCCATGAGCTCACAGAAGAGGCAGAAACGGGGGGCAGGACAGAGAAACATGAAAAGGCTGTATGAGATTACCCGAACACTTTCTGGAAAGACCAGCAACCCCAGTCGCCCGGTCAAAGACAAGAGGGAAACACCATCGCAGGAGAAGCTGAGGCAGAGGCAAGGTGGGCAGAGCACTTAAAGAGACACTGAATATACCTGCACCACCTGTCCCCCCAGACATTCCACCACCAACACCCAGCTCTGGACATCAACACAGGCCCACCAACCAAGACGGAAGTTACCAAAGCATCAAGTCACTGAAGTCAGGTAAAGCAACGGTCCAGACGGAATTCCACCTGAAGCACTGAAAGCAGACATCCAGACGTCAACAGAGATGCTGCATCCACTTCTAAGCAAGATCTGGGAGCAGGAACGAGTGCCAGAAGACTGGAAAAGAGGCCACCTGGTGAAGCTGCCGAAGAAAGGGGACCTGTCATCCTGTAAAAACTGGAGAGGGATTATGTTGCTGTACCATCCCGGGAAGGTGCTGACCAAAATCATGCTAGAGAGACTAAAGACCCCGCCCTAGACAAGACCCTCCGCCAAGAACAAGCTGGATTTCGCCAAGACAGATCATGCACAGACCAAATTGCCACCATGAGAATTATCATCGAGCAGTCTCTGGAGTGCAGACCCCCTTGTACGCAGTATTTGTAGATTTCCAGAAGGCATTTGACAGCATCGACAGAGATACCATCTGGAAACTCATGCACCACTATGCTTCCCCACCCAAGTTTGTTGCCATCATCCAGCAACTCTACGAGGATGCCACATGCCAGGTCGTCCACGATGGAAGCTAACGAAGCCCTTCACTGTACAAACCGGCGTCCGTCAGGGGTGTCTACTATCGCCAACAATTTTCCTGATGATCGTTGACTTGATAATGCGGCAGTCTACAGAAGGCAAGAGGACAGGAATCCAGTGGACTTTCACCAAGCAACTGGAAGACCTGGACTTCGCCGACGACATCAGCCTTCTGTCCCACAAAACAGCAAGACGCACAAGAGAAGCTGTGCGGGTAGCAGAAGAAGCAGGAAAGACAGGCCTCCAAATCAACATAAAGAAAACAGAAGCCATGAGAGTCACAACCAGCAACGAGACCCACTACGACTACAACAGAAGACATCATTGAAGTTGACAAGTTTGTCTACCTCGGCAGTGTGGTCAGCAAAGATGGAGGTACAGATGAGGATATCAAGAGTCGCATCAATAAAGCCAGGCACACCTTTACTACGCTAACGGCCTATCTGGAATTCCTCTGCCCTCACACTCCATAACAAGATCAAATCTTCAACTCAAATGTGAAACCTGTCCTTTTGTATGGTTCTGAAACGTGGCGAACAACAAAGACAAACACCCACACAACTCCAAACATTTATCAACAGATGTCTGCGAAACATTGGAACATCAGATGGCCAGATGTTATTGCCAACGCAGAACTGTGGAACAAGACCCAGCAAGTTCCAATAGAAATAGAAATCAGAAAACGGAAGTGGGGATGGATTGGCCACACCCTCAGAAAGTCTCCATCCAACATCACAAGACAAAAGCCCTTGAATGGAACCCTCAGGGCAAAAGAAAGTGGAAGACCAAGACAGACATGGCGAAGGAGTACCGACGCGGAAGTGAAGGCCGCCGGAATTGACGTGGGCCAAGCTGAAGAAGATCTCCCAAAACCGTGTCCGCTGGAAGAGTGTGGTTGCGGCCCATGTTCCCCAGGGAATTCATGAGGACTAAGTAAGTAAGAAAGGCACTGTGATCAACGAAAATACATAAACTTACTTACATAGGTTGACTGAGAGGGACAGGAGGGGCACTCCATAGTTGCTCCACTGTTTTCAGGAAATTCTTTGGCAGCAACTGCATATAGGACCTATACTTTGTAGCATAGGAGTCCACAGCTGCTTCAATATCAATGAGTATGTCACGATGGACCCTCATGAGCGCAAGACCATTCAGACGGCCTGCTCCCATTGATGTGCGCGTGTAGGTTTTCAACGACCTCAGCCCAGAAATGGTCCTCTCACATTCAGCTGTGGTAATTGGCAAAGTGCAAATCAGTTTCAGCATCATGTGGATGTTGGGGTACATGTCCCTATCACAGGCCTTAAGCTGCTCTCAATGGTGGAGGGAATGTCTTGTGGCTGGTTAAAATTTCTCCACCTGGTGCCCATCGGTGAAGCTCAGCAGCCAGACCCTCTGAGTCAGGAAGATCTGTGCCCCACAGTAACGCCAAGTGCTTTACAACCGTCTGGAACAGCCAGGAAGGGCCCAGGTAAGCGAACCAAGTTTTTCCGGAATCAGCTGAAGTGCGTCCTGGGCAAGCTCTGCATTCTTGAAGCGATCGTTCATCTGAGTGACCAGATAGTCCAAGAATGGCACAGCAACTGATGTCCGGAAAATAATCCATGGCTGTATCAGCAGGATGGTTTTCCCTCAGGAGCTGCCTAGCATTTAGCCGGGGGACTTGGATGGTGGTGTCAAAGTTCTGGCCATCTCAGTGGCTTCAAGGAACCAAGAAGCGCTGAAAACATCATCGACATTTGTTCTCAGTTCCTGGAGGCTGCAGTGATATTGGTTATTGCCGAATAGGCATCCGCAATGTCTCGTGCACGCTTTTGGAGTTTCACACTCGAGGCTGGAGGTACTGGAGGCAACCGTCGGGTCACAACAAATGCAATCAGGAATCCACTATCGGAGATTGCATGGAGCAGACCCCGCGCTTTGCAGGCAGTGTCACCGTCCCAGTTGTCTTCCTGCGTTATCTGACCCAAGCAATCAACACAACTTGAGACATGGCAGCGAATGTCTCGAAAGCATGATGCCTTTCTACCCATCGGGTTCTACACACAAGTCCACCAGCTTCTGTCTCTTGTTTTCGGTCGCAGCCCTGTCCAATCACTTCTTCGAGTTTTCTTTGTCTCTTGGGTGACAGTGAAAAAAAACAAAGACAGCTCTTTGAGAACTGCGAGCATATTTTTCACAGCTGGCACAGAACAGGCTTTGACAATGCAGAGGTTCAAACAGTGTGCAGCACAATGAAAATATAAAGCTTTCTCATTGATTTCCTGATGCGTGCCTGCACACCTTTGAATTTGCCTGCCATGTTTGCAGCGCCATCATAGCCTTGGCCCCTGATGTTGGCAGCATCCAAATCCCAGTTCCGCAGAGACTGCAGAATGAGGCCAGCAAGGGTTTCCCCGGTGATGTCATCACACTCTACAAAAGAGAGGAAAGCTTCTTGAATAACATTCGATGAATCCACAAAACGAATGACAATAGAAATTTGTTCCATGTTTTGAAGCATCCGTGACCTCATCTGCAAGGACTGCAAAGTATGTCGCACTGCGGATCTCTGCCAAAAGTCTCCCTCTAATCTGGTCGCCAAGAATGTCTATCATCCTATTCTGGGTTTCCTTCGAAACGTACGTAGCATTGCTGTCACACGTTTGATAGGTGATTCTGAAGAAAATCATCCCCAGAGTCAATGCGAAACTTCAGGAGAGCATGAAGTTACTCCTGTTGCCTTCTTCCAGCACCCCATCATCTCTGTGACCTCTGAAGCAAGACCTTGTTGGCCACACAAGAAAACTGTCTTGAAGATACTGCAAGTATCTTCCGATTTATAGCGATCTGCGCTTCAGCTTCTGCGTTTAGTCTGACATCAATGCCCTCAACAGATTTCGCATATTTTCCAAGAAATTTTCACTCTTCAGCATAGCATCTGCGTGATACTTTTTTGTGGCATGATTTTTCAAGTCATCAGAACAATTGTTCCAGTTTCGATAAGCTGATTTGACAAAATAGCCAAGATTTTCATCATTGGCAAACATTACACAGTGTTTGCACAAGACGCCATCTAACGATGGGGAATATACAAGCCAGGATGTTTTCTAACCAGTCTGCCTGAAATTTTCTGTTTTTGTTATTCAGTCGACTGACAGGAAACTGGAATTTCTTTGGGGGTACCCAGTGTTCCGTAAGAAGGTGAAACTTTTCTGCTTCCTCTGAAGGTTTTTGCTGAGGCAACGCCCAAAATCCATGGCTGTCTCAAGTCTTCTTGACAGACCTGTTGACAGAAATAAAAAGAACATACTTGTTAAGCAAAGGGAAACAGAGCAGATCAATTTTCTAAATTATAGTCTAAGTGAACAATTATTACCGGTGTATGGTTGGACTGGAAAAAAAAAAACACTTCTAAAAGGTCATGTGAAGGACAAACACAAGGTCATGTGAAGGAACAAAACACTTTTCCGAGCAACCAGGAAGAAATCGTCATTAGCCTGCACGCACACACACCAGTATCAACACCACCTCCACCACCATCACAACCCACACTAGTCATGACATACCTGATGGATTAGATGAACACGCAAAGTCTGCTGTTTCTTGATCTAATGTTGATTTTGAAGACATCGCATTGTGAGTCTCATCTGAGCACTGAGCTGGCAACTTGGCTTTCTGGCAGTCTGGAGAAAAAGTCATAGTTTAACACTTAGTTTACACTTGATATTGAAACCAAAGTTTATGAGATACTGGCTATAAGTGTAATTGATCTTTACATGTTACCCAATTTTGATGAATGACTTGTATACAAATGAGAGTGTTGGGCTACCACTAATAATCCATAAAAATATTTGAAGAGGATGATTAAAAAAAATATCATTTTATTATCCATTATTGGGATTTATTATCTTATCAATTACATGTAAATATATTGTTATTGTATTGTATTATAATTTGAATTCTTGTTGTACAATGTCTTCTTCAGATAGAACAGTAAATATATTATTATTTGAGGCCAATCATAAAGAACTCTTAACTTGCTTGTTTAATCTAGTAGAAATAAGAACTCTGTATTACAGTGTATCGAACAATAATATTGACAAGAAAATATTATTCATTCAATTCGCAAGAAGACCACAAGATTCTATCAGCACTCAAGACCTATCTCCATAGCTCCATTGTGTTAATTATTTGATTCAGCAACTATTAAAAATTTGGTAATAAAACAAAACAAAACAAAACACACAGACACACACATACACACTATAGTTTCCGTAAACCAGCTTACAAGAGCAAACCAAACAATAAGTTACACTTACCTCTGAATTTGAAGATCCTTCAGCTGTGATTGTGAATCTGAACATCTTCTGTCGTAAGGGAACAGTAGAAACCCTGCCTGGCTTCCTTTTTGTGGCGGGGTGTTACTTCACTGCACTTCAACACCTTGGCTTGTGCTACCCCACCTGAAAGAAAAAAAAAAGGGCCCCCGGGAAAATTTTTTGCAAACCCGGTGACTAAAATGATGGACAAAAAGTAATAGTACAAAAAGGATTTCGCAAAACAAAAGAAATAGAGGAGGAAAATTGGAAGCAAAAAAAACCGGGGGGGGGGGGGTGTTACAAGCACTGAATCGGGGGGGGAGAACGGGAATATCCGACTCTACGCCATTTTCGCCCTCACCCAGTTTTGGGGCGAAAGTGACGAAGTCGGCATATTCCTTTTTCCTGACAATAACCAAAAAAAACGACCCTACAAACAAACAAACGTTACGGGGTCCGTTTTCAATACTAATTTTCAAAGTTTTTTTAGAGTACGTAGGAAAGTAGCCAGGACGGGAAAACATTCCCATAGATAAGCAGGAAAAAGTTTTGGCTGAACGCCCCTAACACGGGGGGTGCCCAGCTACCGATTACTTCGCGGGATGTTAATTACAGCGTTGGGGAGAGAGGAAACCCTAAGGTTAAGTTGCCCTCAAACAGACAGACAGACAGACAGACAGAGACAGAGAGACAGACAGACAGAGAGTCGGCACACACACACATACACACACCACACACACACACACACCACACACACACACACACACACACACACACACACTAACACACACAGACACTTTCTTTCTCTCTCTCTTTCTCTCTCTCTTTCTCTCTCTCACACACACACACACACACCCACGCAAACTAACACGGACACCTGCACACACAGAGAAACACACACACTCACACACAGGCCAAAAAAATCAATACTGCTGCACCTCCTCCACCCCTCTCCCCCCTCCTCTCCACCCCTTACTTCCTGCTTAGCATTACATCAGATTTCTAGAACGTTCTACACTCCGCGTGGGGCGCTGTTCTAGCCAATCAGCGAGCTAAGCGTAGCCTTCTGGCTGCTCACGCCACACATTCTTTCACTGACTGCTGGGCAATCACGACGTGGTTACTGTGCTGTGATTTTACATTCGACAGGCGGGCTGGCGGAGAGAACTTGTGTGTGTGTGTTAAAAACATGGCGAGTCAAGGAAGTGGGTGTTCAATGCCTTCTACTAGCGCATGGAAGTGACACTAATATTACTCAAGAAATGGATGAAACCAATGGTGGAAAGCATGGAATCAGCTACAACTTTCCAACAAGCTCAAAATCTCCCATTACCCGCCGCTAACAACCAACGAATTGTGGACTGAAGAAGAAATGTTTATTTTGCAAGAGAATCAAGACTACTTAAAAAAATGACAGAAATAATTGAAAAGATTAAAAGGGAAGGACCCCAGGATTTGCCACAGAAGCCTAAAAGAAAGCTGAGCAATTGTTAAAAGAAAAGAAAGGAGACAAAAAAAGGAGAACAGATCTTTCAACGCCGCAAGAATTACATGCTTATCTTATGGCAAATCAGGCTGACGTTCAATCGGCTATTTCTAGAGAAGCTTTTTACTGATCAGATATTTTTCTGAAACAGCAAATGAAGCTGAAATTGTAGAAAGACTACAAAAAGGGATGAGAAATTGAGGAGGCAAGATGCACAGTCCTTGTTAATTTACATTCGGTTTGGTTACTTTTTGAATTTGTGTAACAATGGCAGGAAAAATGAAAGGAAAGAAGGGAGAACAAAGGAACTTGGGCTGTTTGGTTGAAAGCAAAAACCGGGTATTCTGATGTACAACGGACGAAAATACGAGCTGTTGCAAGTGTTCTTTTTGGATATCCAAGGTTTTATGCTGTAGGCCTTCCCTTTCGTTTCATTTTTAGCAAGCTGAATGAAATTAAAACCATGCTGCAAGTGCCGAATTTGCACAGTACTGGAAACAAGATCTGCACATAGCAATGACAAGCGAGCTCCAGCAATCCCCGTAATCGTTAACGCGGAAGGCAAGACCTTAGTAACATCTACCAGTATGGAGAGGAGTAGTGTTGGCCGGCACTATCTTCATATAAATGCTCCAAATATACAATGACGGATGTACTACTACTGGCGATTAGAGCCGCCATAAAAGCTTGGCTACAGCATAATTGCTGTAACTCTGCCAAAGCCAGTTGCTAGCCTGTTGAAAAAGAGGAGCACAGCAAACTAGGCTAAGGGATCATATGTGGTTGGGCGTCAGCTTCGTCGTTCACAGGCGCGTGAACGGTGACTTACTTGCTGGACTCCTTGCCCCACAAAGCCCCGACAGTTTTCTAAAAATAGTTCTTACCTCACCTGCTTGACTCATGCTTCGTCGTTCACTGCGCGTGAACGGTGACTTACTTGCTGGACTCTTGCCCCACAAAGCCCCGGACAGTTTTCTAAAAATAGTTCTTACCTCACCTGCTTTGACGTCATGCTTCGTCGTTCACGCGCGTGAAACGGTGGCCTACTTGCTGGACTCCTGCCCCGTGCTTAGGCTGCCTTTTTAGGCGGGTGTACTTTATACAATTGTCTGTTTTATTTAATCAGGCTTTTGTTAAATGCACTTGGCGGCTGCTTTGAACTTGCAACAAAAGAGCCAATGCATTACAAAAACGCAAGCACTGTCTTGCACCAAGTGGTGTTACACATGACAAATAATAAAGCTCTGTGTACACCACACACACTCCCACCCCCCAAGTCACCCCAAGTCCTTAATTAAGTTTTTAATTAAGTTACCCCAAGTTCTTAATTAAGTTTTTAATTAATACTTCAAGTTCTTAATAAGTTCTTGATTAAGTTTTTTAATTAGTTCTTGATCAAGTTCTTAATAAGTTCTTGATTAAGTCATCCTCTAAGTACAACCAAGTTCTTTATTTAAGTATCTTATAATTATCAAAAAAATACAATCTATGTTTTTACTTAAATAGTAGATGTCTAATATAGTACACACACCCTCAAAAAACGCGTCATCGTTGAGAAAGTCTTGCTCAGCGTTCTCTGCATAGATCTTAATGAAGTTTTTACAACCGAAGCAACCACATTGATTACAATTCTGGTCTATGGAAATGTCTTTTATGACTCCATGTCTTTATTATTGACTTTATCATTTTATAATACGCCATGATCTATTTTTATTAAAAAATTTAAAATATTATTCCATTATAAATGGATCAAAATGATGCTTTGTTATTGGCGGTTTTGGCGTGCAGTTGTCTTTTTCTGTATTTAACGGTTCAGGTTGTTTTAATTTCTTTCGTTTCTGTGTGCCATTGTGTATATATTTATAGCCGTAATAACTGCCCCCAACAGCAGCAATGGCGCCAAAAATGGCAACAGTTTTAAGTTCAATATTCCATGAAGACTTTGGGCCCTTGTATCACATGGAGTTTTTATAGCTGGCATTGAATCAACTTGTTCTGGCGTTGGCGTGTTATGTTTTCATAATGCTGTAACATTAATTTTTTTTGTCTGTTCCACTCTGCTAATTTTTTTCCTGCTTCAACACGCCCAGGATTTTTAATGGTCTCCACCTGGTTCAGTGTTTTCTGATGATTTTCTGGCTTGGTTACTTTCTCCACCTGATTCAGTGTTTTCTGGTTCTGCTGATTTTCCCCGATCTTCATTTTGAAGGGAAATAAAATCTATATGATTAAAAGTTATTAATCCCATGATTAATGGCGATAAACAATGTTCCAAATCTATAGTATAAATCACATCCTAGAGACTCTAATGACTTTGTTAAAACTGGATCTTGCGTTAAATCATACGTAAGATCTTGTTCAGAATCAATGGGAGCAAATCTACTGACTAGTTTTAGTGTACAAACTAAGAACCGTTTGCCCCACACTTTTCACCATTCTAGACCCTAGCTGCGCTTCATACCTGTATGATACTTTAAAATGTCTTGCGGCGACATCTGTTGAATCTGTTCAATGCTGAATTCAGTTCCGAGGAACTTTTTGTTTTTCCACATGCTGCCAAAGAATACAGCCTCTCCTTTTGGCATAATAGCTTGGTCCATCAGCTTGGTCATTCATAAGTTCAGGAAGGTTTAGGCGCCTTGTAGCTGTAGGAGATCATCGCTGTTCATGTTTTTTAATAATTATAATTATTTTATTTATAAAAATGAGCACCGAAAAACTGTTGCTAACCTTGTATACCATTCTGCTGTTATGGAGGTCTAAGTGTAGATACTCAATGCTTGGTAAAAGCCTGTTAAGAATTAAACCAGCAGACTTGGCAAACTAGACTTTGAGGATTCAGCAAAGCTGATTGCTATCAATTGGCAGCTTCGGTTGCCACGAAAGATTTTCTAGTTTAAGCAAGGAATAATCCAGAGAATATAAATATGTAAAAAAAAATACATTTATAAAAAAATGGCTTCACTCGCATAAATGAAGGCGGCGCTGTGGTGAATGCGCTTGCTTTTAGCGGCAGTAAATTTTGCATTAGTAAACTGGGGAATGACGGCGAGAGAAAAAGACATAACAAAGCTATGGAGGAACTAGCAGCTGCACAAGACGCCTATGAAAGGCAGAGACTTGAGCAGTTAGATTTTATTAATGACACACTGAAAAGACAGGGGCATGCAGCTTACACATTTAAAAATGTTGATCAAGCAATAAAACAATATTATCTAGTACAGGCAAACTAGTCCAACATTGCCCCCACCAAAAATTCAGTGACTTTTATCAACCATCAGAAAAACAAAAGATGCAAGAAATCGCGTTTATTGTCGTTGGCATGACCGTCGTGTATTTTGTTGCACATAATATTGGCTGAATAAAAATGAACAAAATCTATTATTCACCCAAGGATATTGGAAGGGTATCACGCAATACAAAAGCTAAGCCAAGCAGCGGGAGTCAGTGAACAAACAGCAAAAGAATGGTTATCTAAACAAGCGATTTGGCAAATTTATTTACCTGCGCCTAGACAATACAGAGACCGCACTTTGTCAATACAACTCCAAACGACACCCATCAAATGGATCTTCTATATTTACCCTCTGATAGGATTAGACGAAAAAGATTTAAGTACGCACTCACAGTCATTGACATGGCTTCAAGATACAAAGATGCGGAACCATTAACACAAAAGAGTGCTTCTGCTGTTGCTGTTGCCATACAGCTGATATACCAGCGAGCCCGCTAACTTAACCCTCGCATGATTCAAGTTGATGATGGAAAAGAATTTAAAGGCCAAGTGAATCAATTATTGTTAAAACATAGAGTTACCATTAAAAGAGGCATTCCGGAGTTCACAGATCACAGGCTTTAGTTGAAAACTTTAACAAACAGTTAGCCGAAAGACTTTTTTCTTACCAGTATCACTGAGAGCTGATTGACAATTCTCGCAACACAGAATGGGTTAGAAGACTGCCCTCAGTTTTGCGCGCAATGAATAATGAAGAATTAAAGGGCTAAAGCCAGTACAAGCAATCAAAAGAAAAACAATAAATGTTGCTGAAGACGTCAGTTCATCCGGCAAACTATTACCGTTTGGTTTGAAAGTAAGGTACCTTTATTTACCGGGAGAAGCAGAAGGGACACTCGCATCAGGGCAACCGATCCAATTTGGAGTGTTGACCCGTACGAAATAAAAAGAATTGTAAAAATGAATCCGCCCGTGTATTATTTACGAGAAACAGACACAACAAAACACCAGCTTCCTCAAAGGATCCTTTTGTGAAGGAAGAACTGCAGATAATCAATCCCGCCGGGCACAGTCCGCTTTAATTAATATACGGAGTTCTCCAGTGCCCAATGCATATGAAAACTCTGGCTAACAAATACTCGTTTGTGTTTGTTCTATCTAATGACTATTATTTGTACAACCGTTTTGTGTTGATCTCATGTAGATTAGTAATCGCCAGGTTTACGTGTCATGATGAAAAGTCCGTTATTGCCAAACACTGCTCTTTTGTAGTTTGTCATGTGATATGTTTGACTGCACTACGCTGCGAGATATTTCCCTTTGCTTCTTAAGGAATTTCTCCTGGCTCGAAATACTGTTCATTTTCGGGGTGGGGGTTCTTAACCCCACAGACTCCTTGATCACCTATTTCCAGATAATACACCTTCATTCTTTCCTAAAACATTCCTTGTTAGTAATTGAATCAAAGGCGGTCTTTAGATAATCGATGTATCATACCACCTCCGCACACCCCGCATGCCCTTTAGCCCAACTTTCGGTTTCCTCATGTCCTTTATTTGATGTCTTCAGAGGATATCTATAACAAAACTATCATGTATCTGTGTAAGAGTACTCGTGGACCAGATCGAGCTTAAAGTAGTCCATAAAGAAACTCAACATCAAAAGGCTTGATAAATCAAAAACAGAAACCCTATAAATACAGGTTTGTCTATTTTGACTTTCTTTTTTTCATCATTATACCAAAAGAAAGCTGATCATGAAATTTCTGAAGTCCTTGAGTAATTAGTTTTAAGTCAGCTTAATTGCTTCATTCTCTTTGGTGACCAATCTGACATCTTTGCCGCTTGTGCGATCTCCATAGTCCTTTTCCGAAACAGCTGTTGTTCATCACTTGATAAAAGAGTCTTTTTCTGAAAAGCATCTGTGGATTTGGTTCTAGATCAGTGTTCTTCATGATGTATGGTTTCAAAGAACGTTCTTGATCAAAAGCATTTACGATAACTGCTCTCAACCGTCAAACCATGTCTTAAATAAAATTGTAGAAGTCTGTAAATGACAACTAATTTTTTTTTGCCTCGAGATTAGGCCACAAGTTTAGGGGGAGGGCGGCTCTCTTTTGGATCCATCTTTAGACGTTCTGCTGCTAATGATATCCCATTATGCAGGTCATGGAGGTTCATGAGGATATTTAAGTCAACTTCTAGAATGTATACCCGCTGCTGATCAGCGTTACAAACTGTTCAAAACCACTTTAATGCCTTTTGAATATTATTCGTACCTGTGTACATCTTGAAGTTGCGTAATGGAAGTGATTGCTCCATATATCCCAACCATACAGATTGTTTGCCATCTAAATACATGAGATAGTTAGACCTTTTACTTGGATCATAGTCGACTAGTTTTTTATTTAATGTTGCTTTAATACCGTAATGGTGCTACGCCATACTAATTGCCTTCCACGCAATCCGATTCAATCATCTGAATCATTGGTAAATCCGAGCTGTCTCATAAATCAATCGTACTCCAGTAAACTTAAGAAAGCGTCCCATCTCATCCCGGGCGCAGAAATATAATGCGCAGGATCCAGCTATAATGTTTCCATGCAGGTCTTTCTAGTAATTTTTCAAAGACGGCCGCGCAACAAACAAACGTCAGCCATCAAGTAGAGAGCTCATGAATAGCTCCCATCGTTTACACTCTATCTTCTGCCTCGCCACCTTGAGCATGTTGGTAATCGGAAATCACTAATGTCCTTTTCCTCTAAGACTAGAAAAGAACGCGCCCTTTTAGGTGAAGTGGTGTCTTCGTCTAACATCTTCCCAACTGTTCAATGTATTCATAAGGGTAAACACCCTTTCTAACAATAGTTGATGTCTAACTATTTTTCCGTTATTGGCAGGACTTTAGAGGACATAGCCAGTGCCTCTAATGAGCCCAACATGTGTTGCATAGAGTCGTAGAAAGAACATGTTATTTAAAGTGAAACACATGTACTTTTCTGATGACTGTGCAATCATGCTACCCTGAAGCGCTGGTTTACTGCTTGCATTTAAGGTGAGAGTCCATAAACCTAACCCCGCAAGTTGTGAAAGAATACAGCAGCTTTCCATGTCTTTGGATCAAACTTTTAGTATGAAGATTGCAAATTTACTGTGGCGCTGCACCTCTAAACCTCCCACTAATGTGATCATGGGTCTCTTACTGTGGGTTTACACTCTTGGCGTTAGCGCTAAACCGCAATCAACATGCGTGGCTAAGTCATATTGTTGTGGTCTTCAGGCGTCCCCATTATGATTCAGATAAGTTTTAGATTATTAGAACAGTCATTACGCACTGTCGGCATGCGTTCTAAAAGTATTCCTTCAGCATCTTCTCTGGCCTCAATATAATTCTGGCTCTGAATAAACGCCATCCGACCTAACAAAAATGAAGGCAAATGAACAAACTATGATGTTACTCATTAAGACTGTTTTTCGAAGTTTTGTGTGGCTGGCCCTTCATAAGGAACAATAAGCGACTCGAATCTGCGTAAACACGTATGGACTTGTTTGCAGCCGTTTCCAGTTCTTAAAACTAACTTGAGATCCTGGCGGGGGGCGTAGTTAGTTCTGTCTTACAGTCTACAGAACTTTTACAATGTTTTAATATGTTCAAGCGCGGCTTGACGGTTGGAATTCTTGTTAAACATTTCTACAGAATTCTTGTTATGTTCATGTTTTTGAAGTATCGCTAATAATCTGCTCATTGATGCTATCAGATGTGTTAATGGGGCAGCCCTGCTGGCGAAACATTAAGAGTAAGTTCCACATGACTTTTGGCTGTTCGCCATATTGTTGGACTGTTCTTTGGACACTTATTTGGCACCAAATTTGTTTCCCCTCTTCTCCCATGTGTATACATTAACAGTTATTGGGTTGTTTTGTTCTTCAAACTGATCAATTTTGTCTACAAAACAGGAATGGAATTCCATTGAAGTTAAGTCTTTGGCGTATGCCGATAGTAGTCACTGTCCTCTCTCGTGTTCGCGGACCGATGCAAGCCTTGCATGTACACACCACGATGAAACATTTGTTGCTGAATTTTTTATGTTTAAAAAACGCTCTCTTTAAAACCAACTCCCCGTGGTAGCGGAATTGTATGCCTTGCCTACAATCTTGGCATTCTTAGCACTGTTTTAATCTGATCTCTAGGACTTTCGCCCTCTGACCAACCTGAGCCTCTCATTTTACGCTTCTTCTGCAGCAGCGTCCATAACTGTGTAAGCAGTTTCGTCTGCCCAACCGGGTGTTAAGTCATTAGAGGAAAGATAGTCTGTCTGTTTAGTTGAGACCCAGACTTCTAGGTTTTCTTTCATTTATTGTTACATAGTCGATAAAACAGCTAACATACTTTAAAACTGGCGGGCCTATTTTAGTTTGCCTGGAACTTGAGAAATTGCATGAACAACACTTGCCCTGTACGTTTGTTGGATCAATGACTTCTACACATTCAATATCATTCATGTCTCTGATAAACGCTCTCCTCTTCGAGCAATCCTTCAAACAATTTCTTTTTTTATTTTCGGGGGGGTCTTGTCCTTCATATATCTTAGTCCCATGCTGTCTTTCTTTTCTAAGCCAAAATAATTATTTAAATTAAAAAAAACTACTTAATCAGAACCAATATCAAACGGTCTTTTTGTGCTTGGAAATCATAAACTAAAAGTATAAACACCTTTTGGTGTTGTTAATGTGACTGTGTTAGGAACAGAGTTTAATGCCTCGTTTACTTTTTTTAAGCATTCCTTTTTATTCTGCTCGGGTCTGGCTGTGATAAAAAATTGTCATCCCGCCTTTCTTTGAAAAGATCACCTTTGGTCTTTTTGTAGTCATCCAAAATCGCCTGTAAACGATTAAATTCTTCATCCTGATGTTTGAGTCGAACAAGCGCTTATTTAGTGTCAGTTTAAACGAACTAAGTTTAGCTGTTATTAGCTTGTGAACCATAGCTGTTCGTGCTTTTGAGTTAGTTTTATTTTTTTGCTAGCAGCACCTACGCTAATGAAACACAGAACCGAGAGCTAAAGACAAACCTCCTAGAGGTAAAGCTCGGGTGCGCCTATGCCCGTGCGTAAATACCAACACTCGTTCCTGCGGATAGCAGAACCCTTATTAGTGATGCTCCAGTAGTAACATATGTAACAGCATTCAAGGCAGCAGAATACCTTCGTTTGGTTTTGCTGTATTTGTGAAAGGTCTTGCTCTAGTACTTGCTGCTTTTGCGTAATGTTTGTTAATCTAAAGGCTTTTATTGTGGGGGAGGGGTTTCTATAACAGCAGAATGCCTGCTATCTCTTCTTTGCGGCGCTGTAGGCAACATTTGGATAAACCTTGAACAGACATGCTTTTTATAAAATAAAATAATTAGTATTGTAATATCTTTTAATCTGTTATTTTCATATTCAGCTGCGCATCATATATTAAAAACAAATGTACATTAAGCGTTGATCGGCTTCTTCTTCTTTATCAATTTGAATGTTATTACTCCTCACAGCTCTCCCCTCAAGCCAAGTGCCACAGATAAGTCCCTCTTTTAGCCCATAGATCTCTTCTGATAGTCCGATAAACCGTATTTTGTTGTTAAATAATCATCAAGTCTTACACTGTGAAGGTGTAGATCTTTAGCACACACAAGGTCAACTGTTGGATTTTCTACACCTCCCACCTCCAAACAGTTTTATATTTCGTCCAAAATGAATGATAAGTTAAGCCCCTAGCATAGATTTGGTTAGGAACTGCCCTCCATCGAGCATGTACTTCGTTATTTTTTGGATTAAAAAACTTTTCAACTTCCTCTTTTGAATGGTTCTTCATCTCACACAGCAATATAATACCTTTAAGCGATCTGCTGAGACCTAAAACTAAAATTCCATATATGTCTGCCCCTGCTTCTAGGATATGTGTATGATGGAATCTCTCTTTCGTAATATTAATTGCTAATTTTGACTGAGATTGTGCTCAATCTGCCTGCTAAATTAGGGTTGCTAACAACGTCAAACCTAACGTGATGTCGAAATGCGCTGTAAACTTTGCTCGGTGTCTGTTGATCTGATAACACGTTTGTATTCGTTAAAGTTAGTTCCATATACAGTCTGTCTTTAATGCTCCTTGAAAGTATGGCCATGCGCTTTTAACAACTACAAAATCATAAGGGAATGGAAAAGCCGATTTCCAAACGCAAAATTTACTGCCAGCATACTTTTGTTGCCGTCCGTTAGTATCTGGCGGGCACCTATTTCCTAATGGTTTAGGCTTCTTCATTTTCTATTCCTTGAAACGCAAGATCAGCCCTTTCATTCCGGTTAGACATAGATCAGAATAGGTTAAAAATATGTCTGCATTGGTGTAAAGAAAAATATTTCTTGCCCCTCAAGTTTTATAGAAATTTTCTTAACAATTGCCCGCCCCCAAATTCTGGACAACTGTCCCTGTTTGTGTGTCTGTTGTTGAATCAAGTACTATTTTGGAAAAGTAAGACGCGCAGAGCCTGGCATCAATCACTTCAATCTGCTCCTAGGTCCGGAAATTTGTCAGTAAGGAATTTGATCTGCATCATAGTAGATGGATTATTGGAAAGTAATATTCGTTTATTTCCCTTACGCCAAGGGTTTTCTTTCAGTCTTCTATGCGGGTCAAGAATCAAGCCATATGCATGTAACCTTTTTTTTTTAAAACAAAATAAAAAAATTTAATTTAAAGAAACATGCAGGATTGAAGATGAAGATATGATGTTTTTGATCGTGGAGACGACAGAGTGATTCCCCTTGGGAGCGGCAATCCGCCGGGGCTCTCATTGCATGACGAATTAGCAGAAATTCGGAGTACATTACCACAAGTCGGTATAAATTACAGAAAAGGAAAGCCAATCATTATACCAAGTTTTAGGCCAAGAACCACCCGAATTTATAGACCCTAATGATTTTGAAGTAAAAGATGACCATTTTGTTTGTGAGGACGACAAAGACAACTTGTTCAGCCTTTACAACAAAAAAAAGACTCCATCAAAGTTTTTAGCCGTGGGTTCAATTAGAATAGCTCAGTGTGAAAGATCAAAATCGACTTGGCCTTGTAGGGGCCAAAATTAAGGGCGGAGGCAGTTGCCTAAACTTCAAAACAACTGCAAGAACTCCCGACTAGATAACCAAATGCAAATCAGGACCTAAGAATTAAATCAATCAGCAGGTGAATAATAAATGTAATAGAAAGCAGAATCCAGTTTTTTTCAGAAGAAACAGCGTTAAAGACTATACAAAAACGACTCAGACTCACACCGCTACCCATGTGCGAGAAAATAGAGCCCTTGATCATGCTTAAGAACCATCAGAGGCGAAATTAAACAAAACAATTTTAAGCAAAACTAGGTGAAACTAGATGGGCATATAAAAAGAGAAAAGAAAAACTCGTTGAGGCTGTTGAACGCCAACTTAGGGCATGATATTAAAGAAGAATAACCAAAGACTAAAAGATCTTGAACAAGAAAGAGCAGCAAGACTAGAAGTGCTGACTACTAACCGAGACCAATTACGAACTCAAGTGAATAGAATAAGAGAAACTATCCGAAAAAATTTTATATGAAACACAACGCTAGCAGAACGACTCCGAACTACTGTTTAGAGAGCAAGGAGTCACATTAGTAAGCGTTATATACATCCTTATGATTTGCAATAAGCACGGCCTGGTGTTGGCTATTACAGGCGCGGTGGAGGTTCAATCCAGTGCCTGTCCGACGCCACATCGCCTGATTAAATCATGGGTAAAAAAACAGATTGATCACTTGCAAGTTTATGTAATAAAAATTAGCTGGTAAAGCCGTGAACGCTTTAACCAGGAATATTGGGGATTATTGCAGCTGGCTTTTGTCTACTGCAAGCAAAGTAGTTGGCTTATGTCCGAGCACTTATTGGCATTAGTTCTCTTAAAGTTGGGTTACTATTTAGTAATCAAAGAACCAAGTAATCCTAGGCTAGTTAATCCAAGAACAAAGCGCTGGTCTTTTCCATATTCATGGTCATCGCGAACAGAGTCCGCAAGCTTTGCTGAGTCTTCCATGACTTTGGGGGGTTGGAACTTCGGGGAGTTAGATTCGACTTAATCTTGCGTTCTTTTTATTGTTTGTAATATTACTGGCTCAGAATATATGGGTCGTTTTTTTCCCCAACCTTCTGTTTATCCTGCTATAAGATTTTCATTATTATAATGTTTATTATTATTCCTACCTGGAGTCCCTGAGGTCAAAGGCAGCATGTATAAACCAGTGCCAACGCAAAGTCTACGTTTGATCTTGCGTATTGTAAAACATTTTGGTATCTTTAAATACTTGAAGGTAAATCAACTCGTAAAGAATTAATGGCGTCCTCTAAATTTGCTAGTATGTTTTTTGCGCGTCAAAGCCAGTAGAAGGATCAGATAATGCACGATCTTGCCATGTGCTGCGAACCTAGCAAACACCAAACTATATACGAATAGATCCTTTATTCGTTCTACTATTCCTCGCCCTATTAGGCCCCTTAGAAGTGTCTAAGAAAAAATTGTTGTCCATGCTGTTTTATGCTCTTGCTCTATGGACCAGGGCTCAACAATTTTGAAAGGAGAACGCCGTCAAAGTTATACTTTCTGTGCGTGCCTGGAAAATAAATGACGCCGTATGCCATGATTATGATCCAACATTTGTCTAAAGTCTGTCTTGATGGTAAATTGATTTCTTACAGATCCTTTCAAAAAGCCTTCATGTCTATCTGTTGCTGAGTGGATTAATCGGTTTGTCATTTGGCAATGGCGCTTGTGCAATTCCAGCCAAAATACTCTGAAGGTGTAAATAGAAATGAAATCGGGTACACTGACCTTCACCAAAGGATCATGGTGATTTTAAATGATCAGCATACCCACTCCAACACCCAGTGATGCGCAGCGCAAAACCCAGCAAAGTTTAACTGGTCTGATAAAACCTGGCATCGATGACTAAAACCACGCTTTCTGGATGTGCTCGTCTTCAATCGGGGGTTAAGATATCTGCTTAATGGAGTACTCTTACTCACCGTTTTTTATGAAAAGAGGGCAGTCCGGGTCACAGCAATGTCCAAGAGTATCAGTTGCTAAATTTTTAAGATTGTAGTGCGGCCCAACAGAATATTTTGCATTAGTATATTTGAATGCACTCATTTTTAATTTGTTTAAAAAATGTTTGTAACAATAACAACTCAAGACCGCCCTTCGTTTTTAGAACAACCGCTATGCTATTTGATAACATTGCGGGGGGCCAAAACGGTCCCCCGCGCTCCATGTAATATTTTTACCAAAGTCGAAGGGTTTAATATAAGCCGAAACCAAGGGGAATAATAAGATTATAAAAAGTTGCGGGCTCAAAGGCTATCCAGTTAACAATACCCTGATGGTTATTTACGGGTTTTGCTCACGAAAAGAAGCAATGAGTAATTCGGGCATTACTCTCATCAAACTTAACAAATGCAAATCTAAAACATATAACATTCCGAAACCTGAAATGCAGATTACTTATTTGATAATGAGCTAGCTAAAATTTTTGGCTTTAAAGTTGACACTCAGGTCACTAAAAGATTTGTTTGGTTGCGGCCAAACATAACTAACTTTTAAGGGGGAAAATTCCGCTCGATCTTTGCATTACATCATTACTTTTATGTTCATTGTGGATGAGCTGAGCACTGATGAAAACTTATATGATGGAAGGCCCACAAAGTTTTTAAGAAGCTTGTAACCATTATACACCGGCGGGGAAAGCTGCATAATGCGATTATGAAATTATACAATTCCCTTAATTTACAGTTTAAAGATTTAGTTTGTGGAGGGGTTGGTCATTTAATATAAAGATTGGCAGACAAAGCAAGAAAGTTGAAATGCAATCTACACATTGTTTTTGGAAATATAATAATTAACTGTACTAAAAATGACGCGTGGGCCAGAAGAACCGGGAGTTACATTAGCGCCTGTGAGGTTTATAACCTTAGAATTATAAGACCTTGCAGACGTTGCGGACTTTGAACAGAATGGTTAAATAGGCACTTTGTAATGTTTTGAAGTAGCACTAAAGATGGTGATTATAAAAGGCCTCCCCCCGCCCGGGGGGGGGGGGGGGGGGCCCCCCCCCCCCCCCCCACCCCCCCAAAGAGTTAGCGACAGCAAAAAGTTTCCATAATACTAGAACAGCTGCCCAATCTAGAAGCAAATATTGTTGGCCAGTATGATATAAAATAGTTCGAAAGCCTGACTCAAAATGGCAACTTAGAACCATATTTAGAATGGGAACTAAAATTTGAATTCATTAGAAGCCCATTTACATATTTTAGCCATCAAAAAAGATTCAGAAAAGCATTCAACTTGCCCTTTACATGTAAGTCTTATTGCAGAACGACAATAGTCGGAAAGAGATTGAAATAAAGCCGTAATTGGAATAAACCTGTACATCCTCCACAGAAGAGAAACGGTTTGAAAGATGCTTCTACAACATTACAAGTTCATTCCGCAAATGAAATTAGGAGATGCGTTCACAATGATATTTGAAATTTCTGTCTTAAAAAGATAAGGGGAGGGATGGGTTGTGGGCGTTATGACGTCCTTCTAAAAGGAATTCAATTGCTGGCAATACTTAGAACGTTGAAAAACCTTAAAGTTAACCGTCGTCATTCTTCACAATGGCGAGGATATAAGGTCATAACAACAAGCAACAAATCAATATTAGTCTAAATAGAAACATCTTACATGAACTGAATTGGATTAAATCTACGCATTTAGGCCTCTAGGGTTTTTTATTACACTGAACAAAGTTTTGACAGAGAGTATATAAAAACAATAACCTGTTTAGATATAAATTCCTGTTTAAAACTATGGAGCAGTTAAACTTTATGACACAACCCTCATTGTTTCATTAATTTTTTTGTGGCAAACAGGTGTGGAAAAACAATATTTATCCTCAACCTGTTACAAAAAACAGTTTTATCTTATAATTTTGATCATATGTTTGATTTTCTGCCCAACACGTAAATGGAACAAAGCTATATCATGATAGAAGGTTTTATTTGGACTCAGATGATGACATATTATTTATTGATCCTACACAATAAACTGAGTGAAGTGTTTAGAACAGTTTTATAGACTGTTTGAAGGAACGCCAGACACTATTTATTATAGATGAACTGTTCCAGCAGAAAGAGACATAGGTAAAAAAGAGAAACACTTGTCGAAACTAGCATTCAAGCGGAAGCTGCTGGGATAAGTGGTGGATTTTATGCCAGAAATATATACTCGTTTTTTAAAAAAGACTTTAGAGAACAGTTAAAGATTGTAAGTTTTTATTTTTCTGACATGAAAGACAGAAGACTCCATTTGAGAATGTTTGCGGCGAAAATGATGTTATTGAAAATGACCAGGAAAAACATAGGATTAAAAACAAAAACTAAATCTGAAAGAAAAGTTTTAGTAAATTAGTATTAAAAACGGATAACCCTGCACAGTATGTTTTGTTTGTAGATAATCGTTTATTTTTTGGTTATTGACGTCTTACTTGCCAGAGAACAGTATTATGCGCTTGCATTGTGTGTGTGTTCTGCCCGCCTCTCTGTCTGTCTGTCCTCTCTCTCTCTGTCTCTCTCTTCTCTGTCTGTCTGTCTGTCTGTGGCCGGTGATTCTCTCTCTCTCCTCTTTGCCGCCACAGGAAAAGGCAGCTTTTAGGCCACTTTCGCCCAAAAACACGGTGGAGGGTGAAAGTGGCTTAGAGTTCGGCCTTGTTCCTGTTCTCTCCGTGTCTTGGTTTCTGGCTCTGCACGATGTGTCCGTCTGGTCCCCCCCCCCCCCCCCACACAGCACACAATTCCCACCCCGACCTCTCCGCCCCCAACCCCCTATCTTCTCCCCTCCCCCTCCGCACCTCTTTTTTTCTGTTATTTTTCTTTCGTTTTATGTATGTCTTTCTTTATTCCTTTCTTTTATCTTTCTTTGTTTATTTTTGTGTGTGTTGTTAGATTTTTTCTTTTTCTTTTTCTTTTTGTTTTTTGTTTTTTTGGTTTTGGTTTGTATCATTATTTTCCATTCGCTTTTTTTTTCATTTGGTTGGATAGATTACTGTTATTATTGTCCGTTCTCTTTTTTGTCATTTGTTTTCCCGGCGTCCACTTGCAGCCGTCTTCTTGTTCTCTCTCCCTTCCCTCTCTACGTTTTAGTAAGTTCCATTCAAATCATTACATCTCATGCTGTTCCCCCTCTCCCTTCCATCCTCTCTCTCTCTCTCTCTCTCTCTCTCTCTCCTCTCTCTCTCATCTCTCTCTCTCGTCTCTCCTCTCGCTCTCTCTTCTCTTTTTTTTTTTCTCTCCCCCCCCCCCCCTCAATTCATCTCACTGGCTTATACGTTCTATACGTATTTTCATGCCTTCGAAAAATGAATGCATGTGGTGCCTTGCTCTCTCTCCCTCTCTCTCTCCTCTCCTTCTCTCTCTCTCTCTCTCCTCTCGTCCTTCCTCTGCTCTCTCTTCTCTCCTTTCTCTCCCTCGCTCTCGCTCCCTCCCTCTCTCTCTCTGCGTCATCTCTCCTCTCCTCTCCTCTCTCCTCTCTCCTCTCTCTCCTATATGCGTGCAAACGTGCGTGTATTTGGTGTTTCAAAAATATGTACGCAGCTTTGTACATATTCACTCACTGTCTGTTGTCATACATGCCAATCTTGTACGTTGTAGTACACTTACATAGTTTCCACCCAGCCCACCTCACTCCCTATCCCCGCTCTCTCCTGCCTCTCAATTATTATTAATCTCATTTTTATTTATTTTATTTTATATTGTTATTATTATTTTTTGTGTTGTTGTTTGTTTTTATTATTCTTATTTTTTGTTTGTTTTTCATTTATCTTCTATTTTCATTTGTGTCCTCTATGATTACATGACCCGCCTTGCGTGCCCTTTCTTTGATTTCCTTACATTAATTGATTTCACTGCATGTTGTAGTCCCTACGCAGGGCGTGTACTGGATGTTAAAAAAGCACGTTAGTGCTTATCTATTTATCCTCGTAAATAATGAAATTTGTCCTTGACTTGTCTTGTCCTTGTCTCTCTCTTTCTCTCTCTCCTCCTCTCTCTCTCTCCTCTCTCTCCCTTCTCTCTCTCTCTCTCTCCTCTTCTCTCTCTCTCCATCTCTCTCTCGTCTCCCTCTCTCTCTCTCTCTCTTCTGTCAATGTGACGTAGGCCTCACATCAAGGCATGTGACGCTCATCACCTGTAGTTAGTGATATGAATCATTCCACCATGCCACAACAAAAAAGGAAGAATATTCATGAGCTTGACTAGTGTAGCGGCGTCCCCAAATAATTGTGAAATGACTCATTAAAGAAAGAAATGGTGGTCATGGGGTGAAAGGTGACCCACTGAGAGATAGTTTAATAAGGGCTGGTAGGGTGCGGGTCATGTGGTTTTGAACACTGAGTAGCACACACTAGGAGGAGGGAGGAAAGAATCTGTTTTAGCCCCAGCAGATGGCCTAGAGACTTCGAACCTGTCAGGACGCTGGTCCTCACTGCTGACCATCCATTACCATGTGAGCCATAGATAGGTGGGGAAGCTAAGCTACAGGGAAAACCTAAAGAATATAGAAAGAAAGTATTCATAATTAAATTTGGAAGCAGGTTACTTACACGAACCTTATTCGTGTTTCAGCCCTTCGCGCCCTTCACCCTTCACCTTTCACAACCCCGTGAGTGGTTAAAGATGGCCATGTGTGGGGAACACACCGGTAGTTCAGCCCCAGCAATAAAGACCTCCCAGGCATAGGAGTTGGAACTCGTCACCACTCCAGTGACATGAGAAGTCGAGGGGAGGAGTCGGAACTCAATCTCCAGTGACGGGAAAATCCAAGGGGGCGAAACGATGTCTGATAGAGACAGGGAATCATGGACAGTATGGATTTTATTAACTGATGCAGGCATGGGCATCAATGATTACAGATTTATTTATTCTCCTGGTCTGGATTTTGGCTAAGGTAAATGTGAAGGCCATGACTTTATAGAATCTTGAATGAATTAGTTTATCCTCTCAGTGTAAAGAGAGATACATGTAAAATCTGTTTAATAACTTGTTTGATGTGATTTAGTAAGTGTTTTTTTCCCCTGAAGGAGAGGGGAGAAGAAAAACATTCGGTAGTGCGCCTTTTGGTTGTGGAAAGAATTGCGTGGCGTATGGAGTAAATGCTGTCATGAATGCGTGTGGCAAAAGTGACAGTGTGACACTCTCTCTTCTCCCCTTTCTCTCGGTTCCCCCAACACATCACACAACACAAGACACACACACACACACTACACACACACACACACACACACCACACACACACACTCTCCTCTCCTCTCCTCCTCTCTCTCCTCTCTCTCTCTCTCTCGTCAACACACCCACACGCGCACACACACACACACACACACACACACACACACACCACACACACCACACACAGCACGCACACTCGCTCACACTGAACACGCACACACACACTCCCTCTTCACTCACCTCTCTCTCTCCCTGCCATCTCCCCCCCCCCCGCCCCCCCCCCCCCCCTCAAACAAGAGAGAAGAGAGAGAGAGAGAGAGAGAGAGAGTGAGGAGGAGAGAGAGAGAAGAGAGAGAGAGAAGTCCGCGCAGAACACGTAGAAACCTTCCTCACCTCCCCTCCCTGAACCCAATCCCGACCCCCCCCCCACGAGCCTCTCTATTCTTCACTCCTACCTCACATCCACAACAGTTTATCTGCTTCAGCACATGCAACGCACGACATAGAACGTCTCTCTACGCGCGTGTGACTAGGGCCTTGAGTATGAGAGTAGTAGAGAGAGAGAGAGAGAGTATAGAGTGTAGGAGAGAGAGAGAGTAGAGAGAGAGAGAGAGAGAGGAACCATGACAAAAGACAAAGAGTTTACTTTCCTGAGGGGCCATGAGAATGAATGGTTCTCTGGAGTTGGTGAAAATACGACAAAGCTCAGAGTGGACATGGTATAGACGAAAATGCTGAATTTGGGATGCC
>JAFLJL010014976.1:0-5000 GCA_018398815.1 Conus ventricosus | reverse complement strand
TTTCTGCTGTGCAGTCATCATTTAATAAATAGTGTCGGCGTTCCTCAAACAGTCTTTAAAAACTGTCTAAAACACTCACTCAGTTTATTGCTGGGTTCAACTAATTTTTGTCATCATCTGTCCATATAAACTTCTATTCATGAGATTGGCTTTGTTCCATTTATGTGTTTGGACAGAAAACACATATGATTTAAAATTATTAACGATAAACTGTTTTGGTAACAGGGTTCGAGGATTAATATATGTTTTTCCACAATCCAGTTTGCCCACCAATTAATGAGCCAATGGGAGTTTTTGTCATAAAGTTTAACTGCTCATGTTTTATAAACAGAGTTTAATCTAATCTGTTATTATTTTTATCATACTCTCCGTCAAACTTGTTCAGTAATAATAAACCCTACGAGGCTAATTGTTTAAGAATTAATCCAATTCAGTTCTGATAAGATTGTTTCTTATTTAAGTCAACAGTGATTTTGTTGCTTGTTGTTGATGATCTTAATATCCTCACCCATTGTGAAGAACGACGACAACAACGTTAAGGCGTTTTAACGTCTAAGTTTTTGCCAGCTAATAATAATTCCTTTTTATAGGTAATCACTAACGGCCCAACCCCATCCCTCTCCACATCTGTAAAGACTCAGAAATTTCCAAATATCATGTGAACGTGTCTCCTAATTTTTCTGCTTGGGAAAGAACTGTAATTTTGTAGAAGGCTTTTTTTTACTATGTTTCTTTTTTCTGTGGAGGAGGTACTTAGCTTTTTTCCATACGCGTTATTTCTATTTCTTTCGACTTTGTCGTCCTGGCATAAGACTTACATGTAAAGGGCCAGAGTTGAATGCTTTTCTGAAACTTTTTTGTCGGCTAAAATATCATGTAAATGGGGCTTATGCCATACCAAATTTTCATTTCCCATTCTAAATATGGTTCTAAGTGCCATTGAGGTCAGGTTTTCGAATATTTTTTATTCATACTGGCCCAACATTATTTGCTCTAGATTGCGCAGCTGTTACTAGTTTAGGAACTTTTTACTGTCGCTAACCTTTTTTGCGGTTATTAAATCACCATCTTAGTGTACTCAAAACCATACATAGCGCCTATCTCACCGTTCTGTTCAAAGTCCGCAACGTCTGCAAGGGTTCTTTTAATTCTAAGGTTTACACTCACAGGCCTAATGTAATCTGGTTCTTCTGGCCACGCGTCATTATTTTTTAGAGTAGCGAAGTATTTTATTTCCAAACCTATGTGCAGGTTATAACATTTACGTCTTTCCCCAGTTTTGTCTTTGATTTTTATATTAAATGATCCGACCCTTCAACAACTTAAGATCTTTTAAACTGTAAATTAGGGAATTGTATAATTTCATAATCGCAAATATGCAGCTTTCCCTGACGGCTGAGGTCTTAAAACAGTTGAGGGCCTTCCATTCATTTAAGTTTTTCATCAGTGAATTAGCTCATCCAAATGAAACATAGAGTAATGATTGTATTGCCAAGATATTGAGCGGAACTTTTCTCCCTCAAAACTGTAGTTTCATCTGGGCCGAAACACTAAAACTATGTAGGGTGATTGCTGTTGTAAAGATAGCATTTTAGCTAGCTCTTTTCAAAATCGTATTTGCTTCTTCAAGGTTTGAATGTTAATATTGTTTTTAGATTTGCATTGTTAAGTTTTAAGAGAATGTCTAGTTTCTCATTGTTCTTTTAGTGAGCAAAACCCGGTATTAAATCCATCTGGTATTGTTAAACTGTTTTCGTCGTTTGTTCTCCTTTCATATTATGTAATCTTATTATTCCCTTGCTTCAGTTATATTAAAACCTACGACTTTGTAAAATATTTCATGGAGCGCGACCGTTTTGGCCCCGCTATTGTTATCAATAGCATGTTCTAAAAACGGAAGAGGTTCTTGAGTTGTTATTGTTACTAACATTTTTGAACAAATAAAATGAGCGCGGTCACTTTATGATGCAAAATATTCTGTTGGGCCGCCTACAATCTTAAACTTTATAGCAACTGATTCTCTTGACATTGCTGTGACAGACTGCCTTTATTATAAAAGGTGAGTACTCCATTGAAGAGCTTATCTTAACCCCCTATGAAAAGAGGCACATCCAGAAACGTGGTTTAGTCATCCGTTGCAGTTTTATCAGAACCAGTGATACTTTTGCTGTGTCTTGTGCATCAATGGGTGTGGAGGGTCGTATGCTAATCATTTAAACTCATTCTCCTTGATCCTTTGTGAGGGTCAGTGTACAGATTTCATTTTTATTACACCTTTAGACGTTTTGACTGTACTGCAAAGCGCCTTTACCAGAATGACAAATGTTTAATCCCATTCCAGCAACAGAATAGACTGAAGGCTTTTGAAAGGATCCTGTAACGAATTTAATTTTAACATCAAGGTCAGACTTTAGACTAAAGTGGGATCTTGATCATGGCATAGGGCATTTATTTTCGGGCACGCACAGAAAGTATAATTTTGACCGGGTTCTCCTTTCAAAATTGTTGAGCCTGGTCCATAGAGAAGAGATAAAACAGCTGGACAAATTTATCTTAGACACTTCTAAGGGCTAACTAGGGCGGGAATAGAACGAATAAACGACTTATTCGTACTTAGTTTGGTGTTTGCTAGGTTCGCAAGACAGGCAAGTCGAGCATAATGACCCTTCTACGGGCTTTGACGCGCAAAAACAATACTTAGCAAATTTAGGGAGCCTTTAAAATTCTACAGTTGATTTACCTTCAAGTATTAAAAGGTACCAACATGTTTTAAAATAGAAAGATGAAAGTAGACTTTGCTGTTGGCATGGTTTATACATGTGCCTTTCGGGACTCAGACTCCAGATAGGTACAATAATAAATAAAATAATGAAATTCTTATAGCAGGCAATGAACAGAAGGGTTTGGGGGAAAAAAACGACATAATTCTGAGCAGTAATATTACAAACAATAAAAGAACACCCAAGATTAGTCATCAAATTTCCGAAGACCAACCCCCAAAGTCATTGAAGACTCAGCAAAGCTCGCGGACTCTGTTGCGATGACCTGAATATGAAAAAAACAGCGTTTTTTCTTGGGGTTATTTGGCCTGGATTACTTGGTCTTTATCTTACTAAATAGTAACCCAACTATTACGAGAACTAATGTCATAAGTGCTCGGCCATAAAACAATACTTTGCTTGCAGTAGACAAAAGCAGCTAACAATACCCCCAATATACTGGTAAAGAGGGCTATAGCTTTAGGCTAATTTTTTTAATAAATCCCCAAGATGATCAAGCTGTTTCTTTACCCATGATTTATCAGGGATGGCGGCGGAGGCACTGAACTTGACCACCCCCGTGTAATAGCCAACACCAATGTACTTATTGCAAAACTAAGGCAGTTATAACGCTTGCAATGTGACTCCTTGCCTCTAAACAGCGTTTTTATTCGTTCTGCTAGCGTTGCGTCTTCATATAAAATTTTTTCGATAGTTTCTCTTATTCTATTCACTTGAGTTCGTAATAGGTCTCGGTTAGTAGTCGTCACTTCTAGTCTTGCTGATCTCTCTTGTTCAAGATCTTTTAGTCTTTGGGTTATTCTTTCTTTAATATCAGGCCCTAAGTTGGCGTCATCAGCCTCAACGAGTTTTTCTTTTTCTCTTTTTATATGCCCATCTAGTCACCTAGTTTTGCTAAATTGTTTGTTAATTCGCCTCTGATGGTTCTTAAAGTACGATCAAGGGCTAATAATTCTCGCATAGGCAATGGGGAATCATTAATTGTTTTTAACGCTGTTTCTTCTGAAAAACTGGTTTTGCTTCTATTGTATTTATTAATTCGCCTGCTGATTGATTTAATTCTTTAAGTTCATGTTTGCATTGGTTATCTGTCGGGAGTTCTTGTAGTGTGTTTTGAAGTTTAGCAACTGCCTCCGCCTTAATTTCGGTCTAGCAATGCCAAGGCGATTTTGATCTTTCACACTGAGTCTATTTCTAATTGAACCCACAGCTAAAAACTTGATGGGTCGGGTTTAGTTGTAAGCGAACAAGTTGCCTTGATCGTTTTTTACAGACAAATGACCATCTTCTAATTCAAAAAATCATTTGGGTCTATAATTCGGGAGGTTCTTGGCCTAAACTTTTGTAAAATGCTTCGACGTACTTGCTGTTAATTCACGTGCAATGAGAGCGTTGAGCGATGCTGTGTCAAAGGGATCATTTCACTCATGTCGTCTCCACGTCAAAAACATCATAATCTTCTTCGCCTTCAATTCCTGCCATGTTTTTAAATAATTAACTTTTTATTTTGCTTCTTAAAAATGCCACAACAGCACATGGCTCGATTCTTGACCGCATAGAAACAGAAAGAGCCCCATGGCGTGAAGGGAAATAAGCGGAATATTACTGTTCCAAATAATCCATCTACTATTGATGCAGATCAAATTCTTACTGTCAAATTTCCAGACCTAGGAGCGGATGAAGTGATTGTGCAGGTCTGCGCGTCTTACTTTCAAAATAGCGCTCGATTCAACAACAGACCCAAACAGGCAGTTGTACAGAATTTGGGACGGGCAATCGTTAAGAAAATTTCTATAAAACTTGAGGGGCAAGAAATATTTTCTTTACACAATGCAGACATATTTTTAACCTATTCTGATCTATGGCTAACCGGGAATGAAAGGGAAGATCTTGCGTTTCAAGGAATCAGCAATGAAGAAGCACTAAAACTTAGAATAGGCGCTGAACTCGCCTCAGGTGCTAAAAGCAGCAAAAGGCTTTAGCTGGTAAGTTATGCGTATGGTAATCGCTTTTCATTCCTTAGATTTTGAGTTGTTAAAAGCGCATGCGCCATACTTTCAAGGAGCATTAAAAGACAGACTGTCATATGAACTAACTTTTAAATCGAATACATAAAGTGATTTACTTAGATTACAGACACCGAAGCAAAAGTAAGCATTTCGTGACCATCAACGTTTAGGAGTTTGACGTTGGTTAGCAACCTAATTTAGCAAGTGATTG
>JAFLJL010014975.1:5000-23892 GCA_018398815.1 Conus ventricosus | reverse complement strand
AGTCTGTCTATCTGTCATCTGTCCATCTTCTGTCTGTCTGCCTCTCTCCTCTCTCTCTCTCTCTCTCCTCTCTCTCTCTCCCTCTCCCTCTTCTTCTCTCCTCCCCCCCCTTTTTTTCCCTCCCCCTTTCTTTTCTCTTCCTCTTTTCTCTCCTCTTCTCTTCCCCTCTTCCTCTCTCCTCCTCTCTCTCTCTCTCTCTCCTTTCCTCTGACTGTGAATCCATCTCACCCATTCCTCTTTTGTCTCTACAACATGTCTGTCTTCTGTCGTCCAACCCGTCTGTCTCCTGCTCTGTTTTTCGTCTTTCATTAAATCGCCTATTGCTCCCAAAAGGGGAAGCTACTTTTATATTGGGCGCGCACAGCGTTGCAGGCAATTGACCGGGCGTTTGCAGCAAGGGTGTGTAGCTGTGTAGGTAGCCACATGAATGAATATAACAAGTACAAGTAATAGACCATGTGCAAAGTACAAAAGAATTTAAAGGGTAGGGGGCAACCCCTTTTTTTCATTCACGAGTAGATTTTGGCACGAAAAAGTGTGTACTGATAATTGGATTAAAATTAAATTTGGGGGTATAATATTTCTCTAAGAAGCCCACGCCTGTGTTGCATGCATCTAGCCCATACAGTTTGGAGATTTTTATAACTTCGCCTGTGTGGGGCTGTACCTTAATTCGCCTGTGTGCGTATACAATTATCCTTTTCGCCTTTGCGTATACAACCCCTTTCCCTGGGCGATTTGGCAGACCATTCCCCTGGGGGCGGTACATCTCAAGAATAACCCAAGCTAACATGGCCGTCATTCAGGGGCCGGGAGCAAGAATCGCACCTTAGATAAGGAAGATAAACGAAGGCTTGATGCTCGCATCAGCAAATGGATGACAATTTCTGACTGGAAGGGGCATTTCACAAGCGTTGCCGCCAAAACTTGGGGCAAAGCCCGGACACGTCTAAAGGAAACCGCGGGCACTAAGAGACGGGGCGATTCTCCCTATGGGGAGGGAGAAAAAAACGGGTCAGGGCCGACCGGGCGAGTACGGGCGCACAAAAGGTAACAGCCGGTTAAAAAACTGCTAAGCCCCCCCTGAGCAATGGGGACTCTGGCATCGCAATGGAGAAACTATATGATCTTTTGGATACTTTTTTCCTTGATTGTCAAAGATGACTTGTAAAGGGAATAGAACAAGATTTGACAATAAAGAAAAAACAGCTGACAAATGGCTACTCAAGCTAGATCTTTAAAAAAAATTTGCACGGGGCTTTTTCTGAAACAAATTTAAAGAAAGGCTTGAAAAAATACCAACGCCCAGACAACTGCCCAAGCTTCAGGGCCCAAAGTGAATCAGAAAATCGGGAAGGATTTGCCACCACTGTCAAACAGGCGATGTTAAGAGGCTTCAGTGCAGAGAGCCATTGTCAAAGCCACAGCAGCCGGGCACAGAACACTCGGCTATACCAAAGCAATAGCAAAAAAAAGTTGACTGAGCAACTCAAACCCTTCACGACAGAAGCTGATGCTCTGGCCTTTTTGGGGTTCATGCGTCACGAGCGTCAGTAAAACGCAACGGTCCCGCCCTCATCTCCCAGACAGCTACAGGATTTTTGCATGGGGTTCCCTTTACGGGTCGCTTTTTGGAGACAATCTGACTGCTTCCATCAAGGAGACAAAGAGGGGACAACGCACAGGGTGCGGGCCCCCAAGTCGTTATGACAACGACAACGTAACAGACCGGGCAGAAACCCAAACAACAAAAAAAAACTCCTTTTTTAGGCCAGAGACAGCAACACTAGGGCCATCAAAGAATTCCGGGGGAACAAAAACGAAAGACATTCAAACCAAAGAAAGCCTGATCTTGTCACTCTTGGTGGCCGGGGTGAAACACACTACCCTCCTCACTGCTGGATGAAATGAGACAGAAGGCTTTACTTTTTAAAGGGGGGCGGGCTTACACAATATTTGATAGATGGAAAAATTTGAAAAAAGACCCAAAATTTATTAGAAACAGTACAAGGCTGGCCTTAAATTTATTGTGATATTGGCCAAACAACGGATTACACTTTCCAGCCCGATTTAAATGCACAGAAAAGAAATTTTTGACAAAGAAATACAAAACTTTCCCAAAAAAGGTGTGTTTTCAAAGTGTCGACGAAGCAGAGCATTTGTTTTCCCAGTTTTTTTTTTTTTTTTTCGAAGAAAATGGAACCATCTAATGTTTCTGAACTTAAAGAAACTAAACGAAGATATCGTTTATTATCACTTAAAAAAGGAAACCTTGCATACTGCTCAAAACAAGTGACCCAAACGTTTCATGGCTTCAATTGACTGAAGGATGCATCTACCATACATCAAAGAGGAACACAGAAGATTTCTCGATTTGATGGGAGACCACTTTGGCATTTTAACTGTCGCCAAGGGGCTGGCACTTGCACCACTAAATTCCCCAAACTGTTAAAACCTGTTTTTGCCCCCTTTGAGAGGGGAACGCATCTTTCCTCAGTATTTTTGGATGATTCCTTTGTTTGCAGAACAAAGTCTTTCCTCTAATGAAATTAACACAGGAAATTTCTATCTCTGGGATTTTATCACCTCCCCAAAAATCAGTCAGAACCCACTGTCGCTTTTCATATCTGGACATCATTGCCTGAGTAAATGACATAATTTTAAACACCTGAGAGAGTACAGACATGTTTCGTTTTGCCTGTCACTGCAAAAAGATACAGTGATACAGGGATGGGCGAGAGTGATTGGAAAGAAAGGGGCTTCCTTTTCCCGGTGATGTAGGGCCACTTCTTATAGACACGGAGAAAGGGGAAAAGACAGCCTGTTGCTGAAGCGGGAATTTTGACAGACACAGACTTTGGGGTCCCCCTTTTCCCAAAAAAGAGAACTAAAGGGGTGGATCAACAACATTGGAGCTAAAGTTTTTCCCCAAACAGGCCGGATGTCACCCGACCTGGGGGACCCAAAAAAATGGATGGGTTGTGCATTAACATCAAAATCTGGGGAGAATGGCTACCAGAAAAAAAAAAGATTTTCACATAAACTTGGAACTTAAGGCAGCATTTTTTGCTTTAAATGTTTCCTAAATCGGGTTTAGGGGCGAAATGCCCCGTACATGATAGACAACCAACTGCGTTGCATCTATCAATCATAGGGAACAAGTCATTCCGATTCATAAATTTGAGACACAGATGTTTGGAAACTGGGCATTGACAATCACTACAGGAGGCTGCTTATTTCCAGAAAAGGGAAAAACACAGCAGCAGATGAGGAGTCAAGGAAAATCCGGGATGCAGAATGGAAGTTGAAAAAAGGAAGCTTCAAAAAGCAATGAAACAATTGCATATAAACCGGACATTGATCTTTTTCCCTCAAGTTTGAACAACCAAACCAGCGCTATGTTCTTACAGACCTGACCCAACCCCAAAGCAAAATGCTTTTTTTCTCTCCCCGGGAGTAACCTTCAATTTTATCCCTTTTTCCCCCTTTTACACGATCAGGGGCAGTTTTGGGGGAAGGGAAAGAGAGCGAGCGAGGGGGTGGGTGGGCCCCGCTGGCCAACACAATCTGGGCCTCTGCTGACACGCTGCTGACAAAAACCCGTACTGCCCCAACACAGACCACCTCCCCCTCCCCACGCAGCAAGGGAACCCCCCCCCTTCTTCCCCCCCTTTAACGATGGATGAAAAGTTCGGGGCGGTAGGCCTCCAAGGGAAGGCTTTTCCAACCAGGCAGCCGCAATCGTCATTCTTGCCCCCCCACCACGCGCAGTGTACAACACCTACTGCCAATGGAAGCAGTACGCAGCAAAGAATATTCCCACATATGTCCGGACTTTGTCAGGCAGCAAACTTTCTTGCCGAACTTTTTGGGCAGGAGCAAGCCACAGGCTATAAACTCGGCGCACTGCGCTTTGCCCCCCCATCTGCCATTAGTGAAGGGATTTTAGTGGGCAGTCACCCTTAATGGCAAACTTGTGAAAGGAGCATTTGAACATGGGCCTTCCTTACCCAATATAAGGACACTTGGGGAATTAAAATACTGACTTAGTTATTTAGATTGTTTATCTCCCATCAATCATTACTTTAAAGAACTGATTTTAAAAATTTGCATGTTGTTAGCTTTAGTTACAGGACAAAGAGGTCAGCTTTTATCCTTTTGAAAAAAGTGATGTAAAGAGTTTAAATTGTAAAGGGTTTTTACAATTTCATTTTATTGAAAACAACAAACCAGGGAAACTACAGAACCCCAAGTTTGGGGCTTTTTGCAAAAAGAAAATCGTGCCAGGAAACATTGAAGCAGTAATTGACACAACAAGGGATCTGGGGCTCACCCAGCATTATTCATCATCACACCAAACCTCACGCACCTGGGGGTAAGCAACATCGCGGAAAGGGGGGGAAAGGGGTTACACGCCGGGCTGCAAGCTCAGTGCAGCGCCCAGCTGGAGTTTCATTGAAAAAAATTTGAAAGCACGGGCGGGAAAAAATGAAAAACATTCTGAAATACATAAAAAAAGAAAGTCCCATTTCCCCCCCAGAAGGATTGTGGCTATGTGAACAGTAAATGAAAAGATAAAGGATCATTGTAAAAATTTTGTGGGGCATTACATGCGGGCCTGAGTTTATATTGGCCACTATCCTTACTTTCTCAAAAGCCCTCAACGTAGCTTCCCTTCCGGAGCAATAGGGATGATAATTAAAAATTAAACTAGACCTACCCCAGGGGGTTGCATTTTAATTAAAAATTAATTACGAGCCTATTGGGGAGGAAGGAGAAGAACGCCCCCCCCAATTAGTGTTCGTAGAAAAAACAATTTTACGTCCCCCCCCCAAAAAAGGGCAAAGCAGGGGCCTACAGCTCTGAAATTTGCCTGCAACGCTGGCGCGCCAATACCAACGTAATTTTCTTCCCCCTCCACAATAGGCTCGTAAAATTTTAATTAAACTGCAACCTCCTGGGGTAGGGCTAGTTTAATTTTCTAATTAATCTGCATCGTCGTCTTCTGTTGTTCGCCCTCTCTTCCTCTCCCTCTTTCTCTCTCTCTCTCTTTTTTCTCTCTCCCCTCCTCTTTCTCTCTCTCTCTCTTTTTTCTCTCTCTCCCTCCCCCTCTCTCTCCTTTCCCCTTCCCTCTTTCTCCTTCTCTCTCTCTCTCCCTCTCCTCTCTCTTTTCCTCTCTCCCTTCCCCTTATTGAAACCCTCTAACCCCCTTCCCAGTCTGGGCTGCCCCGTCTGTCCTACAGTCTTTTGCCGTCCTGTCTTCGTCTTTCAAATTTTAGTCTGCTATCTGTCAGTCTGTCTATCTGCGCCCTCTCTCTCTCTCTCTCCTCTCTCTCTCTTTCTTTCTCTCTCTCTCCCCTTTTTTTTCTCCTCTCCCCTCTCTTCTTTCATCCTTTTTCTCCTCCTTTCTTTTTTCTCTCTCTCTTTTCTCTCTCTCTCTCTCCTCTCCCCTCTTCTTTTTTCTCTCTCTCTTCCTCTTTCTCTCCCTTTTTTCTTTTTCTCCTTTTCCTCTCCTCTTCCTTCCCCCTCCCCCCTCCCCCTCTCTCTCTCTCTCTCTCTTCTCTCTCTCGTTTCTTCCCCAAAAATTTTAAAAAAAAACTTTTTGCTTGATTTTTAATAACTCAGAACTTAAAACTATCAAATTTTTTGTACCGGGTTCAGCGATTGACTTTTGGTCGAAATTTTTTTCAGAATCTTAACAACACTCCGTTTAAAAACAATCAGAGTAAAAGCATATCCCAAAACCCCCGTGGTACACGAAAGAATTCAGGAGGCTGCTACCTTTGAGACCTTTTTTTAAAGAAAAATGGCTATAGAAGAATCAAAATCACTAAAAAAACGCAATAAACTCTCAGAAGCGCCGGGAAAAAACTATACTATCGCGAAAGTTATTAACTTCCAACAAATCCAAAACGGTTTGGCAAGCAAAAAACCACTTAAAAAACAACATTTTCTTTCAAAATCAACTGTTATTTTAAAGGGATTTCTGCGAACAACTAAAAACCCCACTTCTCTACCCCTCCAGATACCGTTGTACTACGACTCAAAGCCAATGAACTTAAAAAAACTCCATCAATTTTGTCACGCAAACAAATTCACGTCTGAACAAACACACTCAAACTGCTGTGCACGGGACGACCTACCATCCCCCAAAAGTCAGGAAAAACTTTACAAAAGGGAAGATGGAAAAATTCTGAAACCTCGGGTCCATTATAACGACACGTAACGTAAATCTTAAATCTGTGGGGAAAATAAAAATTTTTTTTCCAATGCTTTTAAAACAGCAAAAGTTTTTTACCCATTTCATAAATCTGGTGATAGAAATCCCTTCAAACACAGACCAATACATCTTATCTTCCTTTCCAAACCTCTAGAAAAGCATTTTAAAAAAAACCCCACCTTCATCATTCAACAAGTCGATTTGCCCATCCCGGGGCAGTCGGTTTCAGAAGAAACATTCCTCCATTCTGCATTAACAAACTTGTAAGTTGGCTTAATAATATTAAAACAAAAGATATTTTGGGGGGCTTTTTCGTTGATTTTTTAAAAAAACATTTTGATTCATTGACCACAATCTCCTTATTCGAAAAATGGAGATATACGGTCTTTCAAAATCCGCCCTTATCCTTCTAAATCATACAACACAAAAGCAAAAATCTCTTACGGGGACGGCGTCTCTTCTATAACAACTCTAAGTATGGCGCCACAAGGCCCATTTTTGGCCCCTTACTCTTCCAATCTCATTAAGACCCAAAACCCCACATGTGAGCTAACGACCTCTTTTCAGAGACACCACAATTTCCCAACCCGCCTAATGATCCTTTCCCTCTTTCAAAAAAATTGCAAGAGAGTACCAAAAACCCTTGTAAAAGGACCGAACAAATCTATGTCACTTTACCCCAAAAAACAAACTCAGTACATTACAACAGGGAAAAAAAACAAAAGCCCCCCAAGATTTTCCCCCATACACCAAATAAGTACTTGTGGAACAATCACTCATCAAAAGTATTAGGACAATAATTTTACAAAGTTCAGCTGGAATCCCCACACAACGTTTCAGCAAAAAGCTCTCCCCGAAAGTCTACAGCTCACCAAAATCAACACTTTCGACCCCACTCCGAAAACTTTTTTTTTCCCCTCTCATATTTTAGTCTCATGTTGATTATGCATCGACTAAGGGGTTTTGCAAATGCAAACACACTAAAACCAATTTTTCACCTACATAAACGAGCGCTCAAACTAACCCTTTTGAAAAAATAGCCTCGAAAGCTCTGATTTTAAAAACTCACATTCTTCCATTCAGCCAAGATCAAATACAACAAAGGGGAATGATGCACAAAATTTTTGACCGGGAATGCTCCAACACTTTAATGGGCGATTTTCAAAAATCTCGTCGAGAAACTCCCACAAACTCCATTCCCCCAAACCCCAGAATTGACCTATTTAAATCAAGTCTAACGTACCGGAACCTTTGGAACTCCCTTTCCGAATACATCAAACAAATCCATTTTCCACAACTTTCAAAAACACTTTCCTTACCCATCTTCGCGATAAAAAAAAATTTTTAAAAAAACCCAAAAAAAAAATAAAATAAAAAACATAAGTAATACCAATAATCTCAAAAACAAAATCATCCCTTTTTTATGACTTAACCAATTTGCTTTCTAACTTTTTTTTTTCTCTTTTTTCGTTCAAGTATCTTATATATAAAAAATGGGTGTGTGGTGGTGTGTTGGTGTGTTGTTGTGGTGTGGTGTGTGTGTGTTGTGTGTAATGTTGCATAGGGGTATAATCTTTTGAAAAAAGATTAAGTTGTCCCCTTTTTTTTACTCCCTCCTCTCCCCTTTTCCTCTCTCTCCTCTCTCCTCTCTCTCTCCTCTCTCCTTTCTCTCCTCTCTCTTCTCTCTCTTCCCTCCCGCTCCCTCTCTCTCTCTCTCCTGCCTCTCTCATTTCTTTCCTCCCTCTCCCTCTCTCTCCACCCCTCTCCTCTCTCCTTCTTCTCTCTCCCCCCTCTTCCCCTTTTCTCCTCTCTCCTTCTGTGCAGTTGCGTGTTATGCTCCGAATTTCGTATATATTTTGTCATTTTTTTTACGTCTGATTTTTTACAGGCAATTATGTGCTTTTTTGTACTTCCATTTTCAAAACAACATCTCATGCTGTTCCCCCCTCCCTTCCACCTCTCCCCCTCTCTCTCTCTCTCCCTCTCTCTCTCTCCCCACCCTCTCTCTCTCTCTCCTTTTTTTTTTTTTTTTCTTTTTTTTTCTCCCCCCCCCCCCCCCCCAAATTTATCTCACTTTGCTTAATACGTTCGACGTTTTTCATCCTTGCGAAAAATGAATGCATTGGTGCCTAGCCTCTTCCCCTCTCTCCTCTCCTCCTTTTCTCCTCTCCTTCTCATCCCCTCTCTCTCTCTTCCCCTCCCCCTCCCCCCTCCCCCTTCCCTCTCTCTCTCTCTCTCTTCCCCTTCCCCCTCCTCCTTCTCTCTCTCTCTCCCCCTCTCTCTCTCTCTTTCGGGAAACGGCGTGTATTTTTGTTTAAAAAAATTACGCACCTTGTCAAATTCATTCACGTCGTTTTTCTACTGCCAAAACGTGTACTTGAGTACACTTTCCTATTTTTTCCCCAGCCCACCTCACCCCTACACCCCTCTCACCCTTTCCCCTTCATTATTAAAAATTCTTTTTTATTTTATTTTTTTTTTTTGTTATTTCTTTTTTTTGTTGTTTTTTTTTTGTTTTTTTTATTTTTTGGTTTTCATTATTTCATTTCATTTGATGTTCCTCTAGATTACATGACCGCTTTGTTGCTTCTTTGATTTCTTACATTAAATTTATTTTACTCAGTTGTAGCCCTATCAGGGCGAGGACTGGGTTAAAAAACACGTTAGTGCTTATCATTTTTCCCCGAAAAAAAGAATTTTGTCTTTTCTTGTCTTGTTTTTTTTCCCCTCTCCTCTCTCCCCTCTCTCTCTCTCCTCTCTCTCCTCTCTCTCTCTGCCTTCTGTCCGTCCTTCTCCTCTCTCTCCCCCCTCCTCTCTCTCTCCCCTCTCCCCCTCTCTCTCTTCTCTCTCTCCTTTTCTCCTCCCTCTCTCTCTCTCTCTGCGTTATTTTGTGTTTTTTAAAATATGTACGCATTTGTCATATTCCCTTTACTGTCTGTTTTCATACTGCCATCTGTACGTTGAGTACACTTACATATTTTCCCCACCCACCCCACCCCACCCCCCCCCTCCTTCCCCTTCCTATTTTTTATTTCTCATTTTGATTTTTTTTTTTTCTGTTTTTTTTTTGTTTGTTTGTTGTTGTTATTATTATTTTTTTTGTTTTTTGTTTTTTTATTATTCTTTTTTGGGGGGTTTTGTTTTCATTTATCTTCTGTTTTCATTGATGTTCCTCTAAAGATTCATGACCGCTTTGCTTGCTTCTTTGATTTCTTACATTAATTGATTTCATGCATGTTGTAGTCCCTACTCAGGGGGAGGACTGAAGTAAAAAGGGGGCTTATTTCTTATCTATTTTCCTCGTAAAATAAAAAATTTTTTCTTGTCTTTTTTGTTTTCTCTCTCTCTCTCTCTCTCTCTCTCCCCTCTCTCCTCTCTCTCTCTCCAAAACAACACACACACACACCACACACACACACACACACCCCACCCCTCACACACCCCTCACACACAACAACACAACAACACACACACACACACACACACAACACACACACAACCCCACACACACACACCCTACACGCGCGCGCGCACAAAGCACACGCACACATCATGAAAAATAAATGTTATAATTTTTGATTCAGGGAATTTTAATTGCTGTTTCTGATAACTGATTGTTTTGTTCTCGTTTGATAACCACTCAAATAAATGTAAAAGAAAGAACAAAAGTTATATTATTGAAGCATTGTAGTTGTCTTATTTATCATCCTTTGCAGTTTGTTGTTGTTTTAAACTTTTACAAAAAGGGAATTTAAATTCCCTCCTCCTCCTCACTCGTCTCTCTCTCTCTCCCTCTCTCTCTCTCCTCTCCTCTCTCTTCTCCTCCCCCCCCCCCCTCTCTCTCTCTCTCCCCCTCCCCCTTTAAAAGGAGGACGCTTATTCCAAATATCTGTGTGTGCTAATTTTTTTCTTCTTTGTAATATTTCTTTATTCTTGTTTTTTGTTTAAATTGTTCTTTTCCTTAAAGTCATCTACGCTAAACTGTTAAAGCATAAAACTTTTAATGTTGTGAAGCTATGTCTGTTTTGTTAAAAGTTTTGTAAGTCTTCGTCGCAAGGTCATACTTTAGTCCCTTAACGGGGCAAGGGCCGATGAAAAAAAGCATGTGTTTGCTTATCTGTTACCCTTGGAAATAAAGTATAAAGAATAAAGATTATCATCATCCTCTCTTTCACACTCTCATCTCTCTCTCGACTGTGAATGCCATCTCATACCATTCCTCAACTGTCTCTACGAACATGTCTGTCTGTCTGTCTGCCTACTGTCTGTCTGCTGTCTCTGTCTTTTCTGTCCCTTTCATTATAGTCCTGCCTCTCTGTCAGTCTGTCTTCTAGTCTGCCCTCCTCTCTCTCTCTCTCTATCTCTCCTCTCTTCCCTCCTCTCTCTCTCTCTCTGACTGTGAATGCCATCTCATCCATTCCTCTATCTGTCTTCTACGTACATGTCTGTCTGTCTGTCCTCCGTCGTCTGCCTGTCTCTGTCTTACTGTCTTTCATTATTGTCTGTCTATCTGTCAGTCTGTCTATCTGTCAGTCTGTCTGTCTGTCTGCCCCTCTCTCTCTCTCTTCTCCCTCTCTCCCGTCTCTCTCTCTCCCTCTCGTCGTCTTCTTCTCTCTCTCTTTCTCTCTCTACTCTTTCTCTCTACTCCTCTCTCTCTCTCTCCTCTTCTCTCTCTCCACTCTCTCGTCACTCTCTCCGCTCTCTCTCTCTCCTTCTCTCTCACTGTGAATCCATCTCATCCATTCCTCTGTCTCTACGTACATGTCTGTCTGTCTGTCTCCGGCTTTCTGCTTGTCTCCTCTATCCTCTTCTTTGCTCATTTCGCTGTCTCTCTGTTTTCACTCTCTCTCCCTTTTCCTCTCTCTCACCTTCTCTCTTCCTCTCTCTCTCTCCTCTCTTCTCTCATCTCTTCTCCTCTCTCAATTTATCTGTCTGTTATGTACATACACATAGTTGTGTGTGTGTGTGTGTGTGTGTGTGTGTGTGTGTTGTGTGTGCTGCGTGCGTGCGTCGCGTGCGTGCGTGCGTGCGTGCGTGCGTGGCGTGCGATGTGCGTGCGTGCTGCGTGCGTGCGTGTGTGTGTGTGTGTGTTGTGTTGTTTGTGCGCGCGCTCGCGTGTTTTGTGTGTGTGTGGTGTGTGTGTGTGTACACTCTCTTCACTCTCCTCTCTCGCTCTCTCATCTCTCTCCTTCGTCTATCTCTCTCTCTCGTCTTCTCTTCTCTCTCTCTCTATTCATCTCTCTCTCCCATCTTCCTCTCTCTCTCTCTCACTCTCTTTGAACCCTTGTGGTGAGAACCCCCAGAATTATATAGACTGTGGTGCAATTTACATGATGATGCCAAGGGACACAGACCACAATCAGCCTGCTCCCAGATGAGTCCGATTCCAGTGGGACGAAAGGTCTAGGAGCAGCATAAAGAAATTCCCTGTCTTCAGTAGGACTACAATAGTTTCTATATGCTGATAGTGAAAGCGTTTTAACATTTATGAATCTATTTCCTGAAATTAAAAAAGTCTCCAGTTTCTTTGTCTCCCCCCCCCCCCCCCCACCACTGTGTCTGTGTGTGTCCTGTGTGGCGTATCTCTTGTGTGACTGTGTGGGTGTGTGTGTCTGTATGTGGTTTGATATTTGAGTGTGTGTGTTGTGTTGGGTGGGGGGGTTGTGTGTGGTTTGTGTGTGTGTGTGTGTGTGTGTGTGTGTGTGTGTGTGTGTATGTTTGTGTGTGTGTGTGTGTACCGAAGAACGTGTGACAAATTAAAAAAGAGAACATTGTTGTTCTATTGGTATTTTCAGAAGAATGTCGGTCTTTGAAGAAAAGGCGGATAGAAAACACCTGCATTTCTTTCCACGAGGAAACAACAAACAACATCGTAAGCGAAAGAACCGTTGGTTTGGGTGGGGTTTGTCTTTGTTCTGGTTTAACCGAGCCTGGGTTTGTGTGTTTGTACTTTGTTCTGGTTTAAACCAGAGCCTGGTTTGTGTGTTTGTCTTTGTTACTGTTTTACAAGCCTGGATTGTGTGTTTGTCTTTGTTTCGTTTTACCAGAGCCTGGTTTGTGTGTTTCAAGACCGACCCCTGGAGTCTGCCCTGACAGATCGTCTAGTTGGGAGTGAAGGGAGTGACTTGACCTCACACGCCCCGCAAGAGACCACACAATAAAGATTACGAAAACAACACCACCCATTTTATTCACCCAACATAACTGTCATAAATAAGCATTCCAAAACACACAACATGCAACAATCACATCAAGCATACAACACACACAACATGCACAATTATAAATAAACATTTCACCATACGACGTACACAATCACAATCACAGCATTTTCAACACAAATGACAATACACAAGTATAAATAAACATTTCCCAGCATCCATCCCTTCCACACATGAGTGCCTCCACACCCCTGCCTCGCCATAGTCTACTGGGGCACCCTGTCGCACCAGGGTGCTCCAAACCGGTCGTTTCTTGAAAAGAGTCGTTCAAGGCCGCCACCCTTGACACACACCAAGCAGCAGTGCAGAGCGCGTCCCGGGGGGGGGGGGGGGGGGGGGGGGGGGGGGGGAACGATGCGTTGTTACAGGAGGTCCTGGACGGGATCAGGGCCGGCCAGTCAAAGGGCCCGGGCTTTTACTACCAGTCCGCGGTCCGACAGAGCGTGGCCTCAACCAGCGCGTGGCACAACCATTCCGCGGTCCCAACCAGAGCGTTGCCTCAACCAGCACGTGGCACCAACCAGTCCGCCGGTCCCAACAGAGCGGTGGCCCCACAGAGCGTGGCACCAACCAGTCCAAGACGTCCGGGTGAAGACCCCCGGCGGGTGAAACGTAGGCTGGGTGAGAGAAGAAAGGAGGAAGGAAAGAAGGTTACTGGAACCCACCGCCGTCATAACCGCCTGACCCATGCTGTAAAATTCCTAACAGCCACTCGCATGATGCTAGGGGAGTCCTACTAACACACCAAGCTCAACCCAGACCCTTACAAACAACAGTAAACCAATCAAATCAGGATGTCGTTAACGTCCTATCTCACACCGAAAGCAGTAAAAGACTGCATTAAATAACTGGCTATAAAATCAATATGCATTATCTTCACCTTCTCTCACTCACGTTAACAATTTCTTTCTTAGGAAATAAAAGACCAACCCAAAGCGGACCATCGCTTTAAATAACTGCCACCACATTTGCCAATACTATTCAATGGCATGAAATGTCACATTTATATAGCCACATTTCAAAATAACACAAATCTCCAACCACGCATCCGAACGACTAAGTCATGCGTACGCACGCTCGCAACAAAAACCCGTTCTCCTTGCCCACAACAAACAAGACGGTGGGGGCCGAAGGATAAGATCCGCGAATGTACAGGGGCTGACAGCGAGACCAAGCAAGTACCAACCCGAATCACCAGTAGCTCTCCCATCCCCACGACTACCGCATCACAGATGCATAAACAGGAGAAAGAATTTTTGGATATAAATTTAGAATGGCCAGGTTAAAGATTGAATTAACCAGAGAAAGACTCAAACAATATTTCTTTTACAATTTTGAAAACAAAAGAAAAATGGCGCAAAAGGAGAAGAATAAGCCGGCTAACAACACCAAAAACCAAAACAAACAAACCACGAAACTGAATGCTTACCACTACCCGTGGTGACCCCGAATAGGCGGTCAAACGACTCCTTCACTCTGCCCTCTGTCATTCGAGAGGACAGAGGCAACAGATGCGGAAAAAGAAAAGTGATGTCCCTCTCCTAACAGGCTCGACTGTAGGAATTGAAGATACCGACTGTACCTTCGACGATACGTGAAGACCAAGACCGGAGCAGCGCTCCCAGAGACATCTTCCGCTCGAGTGAAAAGGCTACCCCCCTCAGCGATGGCGGCCAACATGCCACGCTACATCACCAACAGAGTGAGCATACTTCAAACAAAAAGAAAAGAAGCAACAGCGACAGTAAAAAGACAGGCGAGAGGCCGATAGACACAAGTTCGAGAGAAGGTACCAGCCACCCGTGACCTGCAGGATGAATAGCACGGGCAAGGGAAATTAGAGAGAGAGAGAGAGAGAGAAGCAAACCGAACGTGAGCTGAACTACAAACCAAGGTGCAACCGCCCACAAGCCACACTAAGGGACGGACACGTGACAACAACACCGATAATAAACAAATGAATAAATTCCGCCACCCCAGTTGGGTTCAAACGTCGTAGCCTCGTGACAACTCTGACAAACCCCCCATCTAAAAGCATCTGTTTCTCGAGATACAGTGCTCCAATAAACCTTGACGCATGTGCAAATTCACAACAATGGACCGAACCCAACCACTTGATCGACAGAGTACATAAATCCCAATAGCAAAACGTTTCCACGATCAGAATCACACAAGGAAATACATGAAACACATTTATCAAACAACATAAGCAAACCGTCCAACAATGAAAATAACAATCCGAACCATTGGCGGATTCACTACCGTTAACATCACTGTAGTGAAAACTGTCACTAACACCTGATACAGAGACAAAAGGGGATATAACCCTGGTTGAGGAAGAGTCCCTCTGACGATTTCACCACAAAAAGTGTGCGACTACGGAGCTCGGCTGGGATAGACACAATCCGTATTGCTGTAACCCTTGATATGGCGAAAATTGAACGCATGACTCTGTGCAGTTCCACTGCCTAACTCCTGAGTCGACGACTGACTGGCCGGATCCGTCCTCCGGCACTGGAGAGATGATGATCGCTCCCAGTACAAACATCCGGCCGTGCTCTTCTGGCACGCCAGTGCGCGTCCAAATCTGCCGGAGAGCATCACAATAGTAGGGTTATCGATAGTCCTAAGCGGCAGCCTCTGGGCATCGAGTCGCATAGTCTAACCGCTTCCGAAATGTAGCTTGACCGGATGGATGGTGCTTAATGGTCCACCAGTCCGACAACCGACCCTTGCTGAATGGCTCCCCAACCAAAGGCACGGACCCTAGGGGAACTCGCTTCAAGCGCCCCTTAGGCGAAGTCCGTTGCAGACATCGCAACTGCGGCAGTACTGCCTAACCTGTGATTCATCCCTGCCAAAAGAAGTCCTGTCCTGCTCGCCTGTCACGTAGTCCCGCATGGAGCCCATATACCTGCCATGGGGGAATCGTGCCTCCGGAGACAGATTCATCTCAAGTTTGGGGAACAACAAGCATGCTTGGTTCCACAAAAACGAACTGCCTCAGTGAAAACCTAAAAGAGGATCCCCTTGTGGAGCTGAAGCTCACCTTGGCGTGTCGGGCAGACGAGCGGGTACGATCTACCAGTTGTCGCAGGCGTTGGACATCGCAGTCCCTGGCCTGAAAGACGGACATATGCCTATTCAGGATCAGCCCTGGCCAGAACCTCGTCAAGATCGGCTGTAGAACGTGACGCAATTCCTGTGTCCTTGTTCTTAGCTTTGGCGCGTGTGGGTAACTCCCACACACGCATGTAAAGGCAGATCCGTAAGACACGGACTGACAGTGCGTCCGTCTGTGAAGGTGATAGTATACCCCTATGGATCAAGGGAATACATGTCGCACCAGCTCCACCGCGATGGCCCATACTTCGCCACAGAAAGTAGTGGGTGGAGATAGGATGAGTACCGAAGGACGGGTGGAGGTAAAACCACCTCCAACCCTCACACATCATACTAGCACCCCACCGGCCTCAGGGGAAAACCAAATCCCTAACCACAAGAACGTTGGAAGCCCCGAATCCCTTGATGGTGTCGACCAAGGAGGAACCAACAACAGAGAGAAACACTGGGCACTCTGAAATAACCAGAAGCTGATGGAAAACCCACTTAGCCGATGCACGAGGAACTTGGAAAGGACTACCCCACGACTACCAGCGGCTTTAGACAACTTTCCTAATGTGGCCAGGACGACCACAAAGAAAACACAGTCCGGGCGCTGAATCCCGATGAACTGCCTGCCTTGTTCACGCGCTACATTGTCGCGCCTTATGCCATATATTTTTTATTTTTTTCTAAATTCCCTGTGGAGGGCTTCCTCTCCGTATCTGGCGATCCCATAAGCCTGCGAGCTTCCAGCAAACACCTCAGCGGTATGAATCGCAGCCGCGAAATCCGAGGTGCTGTCTCGCCTATCCGATCCTCACTCCTCGGGACACAGTGTTTGTGGAGCTGTTCAATGAGGATCCAATCCGCCCAGCTCCAACTTAGGCCAACTGAAACAGACGCCATACCCAAGCGATCTTGCGCAGCCTATCACCAAACTGCACGAAGGTCTCGTCGTTATGCTTCTCATGGACCTGAACTTCCTCCTGTACGTCTCTGGGGACAGGTGGGAAACGCTTAACGCAGAGCCAACTGCATGTCTCATAAGACGTCCCTTCATTTAGAGTAGAGCACACACTCCCTTAGCAGCACCAATAATCCAGAAAAAAGGTGCATACCTTTTGTTCCTCAGACAATTGGTATGAACTAGCAACCTTGTCAAAATGCTCTAAGTGAACATATCACTGTCCTCACTAGGTCTGAACTCTGGAAGCTTTAACTTTGGGCCTCTAACCCTATCGCTTGCCTGTCGATCACCCCCGATTTACAGATACGGGAGGCCGGCGAAAGAAGTTGTTCCATCTCCTCCTGCTCAGAGCCTCCTGTCTGGCACCACTTCCCCTACGCTGATCTAACACCTCCGACGGAGGGCAGGCCTCTTCCCTACGCTGTGGCTTCCTGTCTAGCAGCCTCCTCTCGCCGCTCTTCCCTACAGGCGAGAGCTTCCGCCTATAGCCTCCTCTCGCGCAGAAAAGCCTCTTCCCTAATGCAGAATTTCCTGTTCTGTCAGTCCTCCTCTCTGTGCAGAAGCCTCCATCCTGTCTACTCTTCCCTACAAGACATTGCCTCTTCCCTACGCAGAGCTTCCTGCCTAGCAGCCTCTTCACTAAGTAAGGCTTCCTGCCTAGCATCCTCTCACTACGAAGGTTCTTCCTGTCCTGACAAACTCTTCCCTACGAGAGGGCCTCATCCTCCCGTCGCTGTCGCTCCAAAAACACCATGACGGAGGTATGTCCCCTGGGCGGGGTCACCACTCCGACACAGGAGGATGACCCCGTCCTGCCCCGACCCATGGGTCTCGACCTTCCCATGAGGAAAGTTTCCCCGGGGCAATACACCTTTACGAGGGAAGCATGGAGAGGAGAAGGAATTAAGCGTTTTCTGCGACTCAACAGAAGCCCACAGTTGCTTCGCTATACTCTGACCTTCCGAGAGCGGAAAGTGCCAGTCGGGGTCTCGACAGGAAGATCCTTAGCGAAGAGGTAGTAAAAGTACCCTCTCACTGGACTATCTGCTACAGCACTGGAATAAGTAAAAGTTACTGTAGTCGAAGTACTGGTCAATAGTGGGACACATTATAATACCCTTTCTTCTTTGACAGCACGCGCGCCATATTACCACCAGCACCGGACGTTGCCGATGACAACAATATCCTACGGTTTTCAAATACGGGAAAGACGATTCCACTTGAAAAACTAATATTATAGGGTGTGTATATGTGTGTATGTGTGTGTGTGCTGTGTGCGGACAAGTTCCGGCTGCTCCACTCTGGCAACACCGCGCACCACAGCACGAGCAACAGTGGCGGTGGGGCTTCAACCGAAAAAAAAAAAAAAAAAACTATGACCTGCTTGCCTCCCACTCAGGCAACTCGCGCTCCACAGCACGAGCAACATTGCGGTGGCTTGGCCGGAAAAACAAACAAACTTGTCAGACGAATCCAGAGAGGAAAAAAAAGACACAAACACCGATACAACCCCCTGTACACTCAATATTAACCCCGGTAAAAAAAAAAAAAAAAAAAAAACTGGCTAACTACAAAACAGAATGGCAGACTGTAGAGCGGCAACGACAAAAGTCAGAGACTATACGGCCGTACCTGCGTAAGGACACCCGGCGGAAGGAGGTCTGGACGCGGTCGATTCCCCGCTGACCCACCTCGACTCCCCAGTCACACCTCGGAGTGTCCCTCAGGCCACAAAAAACGCCCTTCACACTAGAAGTCACCCAGCCAACCACCCACGAACAAACACGACAAACTGACTAAACATATACAAAACCGACAAAACTAAACAGGTACTACAACTTCCGCGAACGATAGAGAACAGTCAGAGCCCTTTCACATTCCAGGACGAGCCCCAATAATTGTCAACGGACCGCCCCTGGAGGTCTCCCTGACAGGACTCTAGGTGGAGTGAAGGGAGTGACTGACCTCAACACGCCCCGCAAGAGACCCACTACATAAAGATTACGATACACACCCCATTATTTCACACCAACATACAGTCATAAATAATCATTCCAACACACACAACAGCACAATCACATCAAGCATATCCAACGACACACAACAAGCACAATTAATAAATAAACATTTCACATACGACCGTACACTATCACAACACAGCATTTCAAACACATATGACAACACACAATTATAAATAAACATTCCCAGCATCCATCGCCTTCCCACACCATGGATGCCTTCCAGCACCCCCTGCCTCTCCAAAGTCTACTGGAGCCCCCTGTCGCATAGTGCTTCAAACCGGGTTCGGTTCTTGAAAAGATCGTTCAAGCCGACACCCTTGACACACACAAAGCAGGCCGAGAAGAGCGCGATCCTGGG
>JAFLJL010014974.1:51153-53881 GCA_018398815.1 Conus ventricosus | reverse complement strand
ACTCTCTGTGCCATACAACCCAGCTCTCATCTGTTTAGGATTTATGAGATCGAAAGTTAAGGAATATAGCGTAGCACAGCTAGTTAAAAACGAAAACGAAAGAAGGAGAAAAAAAAGAAAAGAAGAGGAAAGAAAGAAAGAAAGAAAGAAAGAAAAGAAAAGAAGAAAGAAGGAAAGAAAGAAAGAACGAACGAAAGAAAAGGATATTCTAGAAAGATCGAAAATCATGATGTAGTATATAGCAGTCAAATTGCATGGAACTTTCTGGAAAGTTGGGGAACCATGGTGCATTACAGCCAATGAAAATGCTCCGGGAACATTTCCGGAATGTTTGCAAACCGTTACGTGGTACAGCCAGTTAAAATGCATGGAACATTCTATGAATAGTTTCTGGAACTTTCTGGAAGCTTCCTGCATTTCTGGGATGGGACTGTACTGAATGTTCAAGAGTACTGTATATACTCATATAAAGTCACATGGATGTAAATACAAGAAATGCAAAGCTCAAAGAAGTTTACATATCCGAATCAACAAATGACCCGGACTAAAGTCGTCTGTACATGATAATACTGTACCCAAACTACCTACCTGTCTCTAAATTTATCTCACCCCCCCCCCCCTCTCTCTCTCTGTCTATCCGTCTGTCTGTCTGTCTACCTACCTATCTATATCTGTCCATCTGCTTATATACGTACGAAATGTTTATTAGTCGCTGCCCTCCCCACTTCTCTCCATCTTTCTGGGTTAAGTGCCAGTCCACACATTTCTCTGTGTGTGTGTGTGTGTGTGTGTGTGTGTGTGTGTGTGTGTGTGTGTGGTGCGGTGGTGTGGTGTGCGTGTGCGTACGTGCGTGTGTGTGTAGTGTGTGTGTGTGTGTGTGTGTGTGTGTGTGGTGTGTGTGGGGAGAGAGAGAGAGAGAGATGAGAGAAGAGAGAGTGAGAGAGAGAGAGAGAGAGAGGAGACTGAGGTGCATGTGTGTGTTGGTGTGTGTGTGTGTGTGTGTGTGTGTGTGATAGAGAGAGAGAGAGTGCGTGCTCGCGCGCTCAGTTGTATCACTTCAAACACGCGCGTTTTTACTTTGAGTTTGCTCTCGAAAGATGTATTTGTCATTAATTAAAAAAAAAAAAAAAACCCACCCACCCACTCCTTCCCAACTATTCCGTTGAAAATGAAGTCATACGAGACACCCACATGCTTCATATAACCGGGGTTAAACTGTCAGTGTCAGCAAATCGAATCTCGCTGAGCATCGCTCCGCCCTCCCACGCCGAGAGATAAAAGAAAACATCCAGCGTTCTTCCACTCGATAGTAACTGGCCGTTGTTTGGATCGCTCGAGAGTGGGTTTGAATTGCGAACTGGCAGGGAGGGGGGTGGGGAGTGGGGAGGGTGAGTGAGGCGCGGGGTTAATGGGGAGGTAAAACGGAAGGATGGGCGGGGAGAGAGGGGGGGGGGGGGGGGGTGAAGGGCAAGGTTGATTTTTCATTATTGGGGGTGAAATCTGGCACTAAAATATTGCATAAATTGGCGAGGAGGAAGAATTAGGAGAATGTGTTTTGAGGGTAGGGGAAGGAATGGAGGGGTGGGGGTGGGGGTGGGGTGGGGGGGGGGGGGGGGGGGGGCGAATGGTAGGGGAGGGGGAAGTGTGACACTGACGTGTATTCCCTATTTTCGTTTTAAGATCTCTTCCGTCCTTCAAGATTTGATAGCTCTTTCTGATGTAACTGTGGTGTGACCTTTTGTGTTTTGTTCTTTGAAAGATCGGAACAAGACATGAGAACTGTGGCAAATATTGCTTGGATGTGTGTTGCTGGCTGGCTGGTTATTTTACTGTTTTCTAAAGAATAAACGCAGACACAGTAACCGTGTATGTTTTTGATGTTTGTTCGCTGGAAATAAGATCGGCATTACATGATAAAGCAGAACGAGACTGAGAACTCTATGTGATGTTACTCGTATTTTCTTGTGGTCGTTGAATTGTCGCAAAATATAAAACGAGACGTAAGAACTGTTGCGAATGCATTTTTGCCTCAGTTTTGTTGTTGGCTGATTTGCAGAAGAAAAAAAAGCTAGAGACGTGAAAACAGGTGGAAATGTGATGTTGTTTGTATGTTCTGTTGTTGATTGGTTCGCAGGAAAGAGCAGAATCAGGCATGGTAGACCCACGTTATAATGTCTGATGTTGTTTGTGTTTTGGTATTGGTTTGTTCAATGCACATTGAAGAGAGACTCCCCAGGGCATGTCCAGTTGTTACGGACGAGCTATTTCTCAGTCTTTGACATCTCACAGGTGTCAAGTGCTTGTTGGAATGGAGAAAAAAAAAAAGGCTCACAGAGAGATCTGAACCCCGGCTAAACCAGTTCAGATAGCTGTGGTATCTTGTGAAATTTGAAAGCAATGACAATAGCTGAAACACGTCGGGCTTCAACAAACAAACAAAAACAACAACAAAAAAAAACCCCCACACACCTAGAAATCTGAAAATCGGCAGGAGATAGCTTTGGAATCTTGTGAAATTTGAAAGCAATGACAATAGCTGAAACACGTCGGGCTTTAACAAACAAAAACAAAAAAAACAAACAAACAAAAAAACCCACACACCTAGAATCTGAAAATCCGGCAGGAGATAGCTTTGGAATCTTGTGAAATTTGAAAGTAATGAAAATATCTGAAACTCTACGGGTTAAAAAAAGAAGAAGAAGAAAATCCGTCAAGAGATCACAGCCGA
>JAFLJL010014974.1:36153-46153 GCA_018398815.1 Conus ventricosus | reverse complement strand
TCTGACTGCTACTATCTTTTGTCTGCTGACTGCGGTTTTCATCTACTATCTACACTATCTATCTTTTTATCTATCCATCTATCTATTTTACTTGTATCAAACTGTCTGTTTTCTGTCCTCTCGACGTCGTCCTGTATTTCTCTGTCTGTCTTCTTTCTTTTCTTCCACTACCGGGCCTGTCTTTTGTCTTCACTGACCTCTCTCTCCTCCTCTCTCCCCCTCTCTCCCCCTCCTCTCTCTCTCATTCACTCACTCACCTTTGCCCCCCCTGCCTTGCCTTCCTCTCCATTAAGTCCCACTGCCGGATGGTATTCCGATAGGGCCGTCTAAATTATCGTCTATCACGACCATTGTGGGGTGGGTGGTGTGGTGGGTGGGGTTTTTTGTGTGGGTGTGTGTGTGTGTATTTGGGGGCCGTTTGCTATTTTCGTGCGGCCATGCCCCCGGGCGTAGTTTTACCTTTTGGGAAACCCAAACCAACACCAGCTTTTTTCTGTAGAGAAAGGGAATGTTTTTTTCCCCAAATACTCACAGTCAACTTTAATCTTTTTTATCAAAAATTTTTAAATTACAACTAAACGGGGGGGAAGGGGGGCCACTGGGGAGAAGTATGGCGCAGCTGGGAGAAGAGCGCACGGGGGGGGAAGGGAGGAAGGGGGCCATTGGGGGAAAGGAGGCGCATTGGGGGGGGGGGAAAGGGGGGGGCCATTTGGGGGGGGAAGGAGGCGCTTTTGGGGGAGAAGGGGCGCAGTGGGGGGGGGAAAGGGGGCGCATGGGGGGGGAAGGAGGCGCAGCTGGGGGGGGAAAGGGAGGCGCGGGGGGGGAGAAGGGGGGCCGAGGGGGGAGAAGGGAGGGCGCAGTGGGGGGGGAAGGAGGGCGCGATGGGGGGAAGAGGGCCAGGGGGGGAGAAGGGGGGGCGCAGCGGGGGGGAGGGGGAGGCGCAGGGGGGGGGAGGGGGGCCAATGGGGGGGGAAGGGGAGGGCGCAGCGGGGGGAGGAAGGGGTCGCAGAATGGGGGGGGAAAGGAGGGGCCCCCAGCTGGGGGGGAAAAGGGGCGCAGCTGGGGGAGGAAGGGGGGAAAGGGAGGGCGGTTTGGGGGGGGGAAGGGGGGGGGCAGCTGGGGGGGGGGAGGGGCGCATGGGGGGGAAGGAGGGCGCACTGGGGGAGGAAGGGGGGAAAGGGAGTGCCGGGGGGGGAGAAGGGGGGCGCAGTGGGGGGGGAAAGGGGGGCGCAGCTGGGAGAAGGGGGAAAGTGCCTGGGGGGGGAAAGGGGAGGGCCCGCTGGGGGGGGGGAAGGGGGGCGCGTTGGGTCTGACGGGGACATAAGCGCCCGGAAAGATGGGGGGGGTGGTTTGGGACGGGCTAAAATAAGGGGAAGGGGGCGGGGTGGGTGGGGGGGAAACCCAAATTGGGGTAAAAAAAACCCTTTCGCTTTTTTTTTTTCTTCGCCTCATCTTCCGTCAAGTAATCACAGAAACGGCGAGGTTCCCAAGTAACATGAAAAGGCATTAATACCCCCCCAATCCCCTTCACTCCCCCCCCCCCCCCCCCCCGCCCCCCCCCCCCCTCAGGAAAAAAAAAAGCAATAAAAAACAAAAAAGTAATGGGAATTAAAATCGCTCTTTGCGCTGAACGGCGAGCACTTTTTTCAGTCAAAAAAAGTGAATTAAATTTTTCAAATTTTTGAGCCGGGGCCATCGATTACAAAAAAGAACATATAAAAAAATTTTGGCCGTTTGATAAGCCCGGGGGTTGATCAGACGAAAAGGGGTAAGGGGAAAAGAAGGGAAAGAAGAAAGGGCGAGGAGTTGGGGAAGGGGAATAACATATCTAACGGCATCATGGGTTTTTTTTTTTTCAAACCTTTAAATTAAAAAAAGGGTTTTTATTTTTTTTTTTACTCAAATTTTTTTTCCCCCTTTTGGGTTCTCATTCCGATTTCTTTTGGAATGAAACCTCGTTTGGAACTCGACAAAAAAACCCTTTCAATATTGCCCAGATCAAAAATGAAACTAAGAGCTTTTACGTAGGCTATAGCTTTCGACTGTCTCATCATTTTCACATAAAATAACATCTTTGAATCCGCCTCCACTTCAACACAACTTTTTTCAATCCTCCTCATTTCTGGGCCACACATGGGATAAAATTTTTTGAAAGGGCGAATCACCGAACCCTGAATGCAGCTGAATCACTCGAAGCCTGAAGCAATTCACACCAAAGCCTAAGCAGCGAATACTCGAACCCGAAGCTGCTGAATCACCTAAGGCTGAATGCCTTTATTCCCCCCCTAAAGCTAACAGCAAAATCATCCAAACGAAGCAGCTAACACTCGAAGCCGAATGCACTAAATCATCTCTAAAGCCTAATGCACTAAAACATCTCGAACCTAATGCAGCTGAATCACCCAAAAAAGCAAATGCACTGAATCATCTCTAAAGCTGAATCAGCTTAATCACTCTAAAGCGAATGCATTTTAAATCATCTCTAAAGCTAATGCAGTTTTATCATCGTAAGTCTAATACGGGTTAATCCTCTAAACAAAGCAACGAACATCTCAAAGTTTGAATACAGTTTAATCACCTAAACAAATCCCCTTAATCATCCTAAACTGAATGCAGCTTTACACTTTGAATCTAAAACGGTTAATCGCCTCTAAAGCTGAATCAACTTAATTATCTCAAACGGAATCATTTTTTGATCTCCGAATCTGAATCACAATCGTATTTGAACCTAACAGCTAATCTTATCGAAGCCTGAAGGCCGTTTTTATATCTGAATCCTAAATTCCAAAACAATCCGAACCTGAATGGGGCTAATCATCTCTGAAGCCTAACACTTAATCACTCGAAACTCCTTTTCATTACTCGATCCCCAATCACGATGAGTGATCAGTTTTTGAATCTAGTTTCCTTTCAAACGAAATTTTCCAAGTACAGGGCCCTTAATCACAAAACCCTGAAGAAATCCTGGCATCCATTCATGATTTTTTTATTATTGTCAAAATCATCATCACGTTTATTGCTCCCCCGAGCGTAAACCAACCCAAGGATTTTTAAGTAACAACAAGAGCGGTTTTTATCTAATGCCGCTCTTGAGCACTGCATAAATGCTTCTTTTAATTTTTTCTTTGTTGTTCACCATTCTCTGCCCGGTAAATGTCTTCGCACGAAGTGAACACTGTTATATTGTGAAACGATTATCTCCCATATAACATTTTTCACCAAACTGAACATGTTACTTTTGATGCAGATTATTTGAGGCAGATTTCCTGACGCAGATGCTGCCTTTATTTTGCTGATCCCATCCTACAACCATTTGTGTCGCCTATGTTACGAGACTGCTGATGTCGAATTTCTAAAATCTAACCCCCACAGAACACCCCATCCAGGTCAGGGCCACATCTGAATGTGAGTTCATCGGGCCTTGGGTTTTCCTTTATGAATTAAACGGTTTTGTGCAGGTGGTTGCTACTGGGGGTCTTGTCCTCATCTAAAAGGCTACCTAAAGGGGGTTGTTTCATTTTGAAGCATCGCCGGGCCACCGGGGTCCATTTCCATTGATTCCATGTTTCCCTGTCTGCCCGGGGTCTTCAGTCCACCTTACCCATAAAAGGGAGGAAAGGACAGCGGTAGCCTTGCCCAACTCCTTTTTCACCTACAAACGTTGGGAACTGTCCTTCAGGGATCACTTGCAATCTTTCCTACCAATATTTCCGTCGGGTTAACCATTTTGATGTACCTAAGAGTTAAACTAACATCTCCAAAGCCCAGCCACTTCCAGTGCCCTTTTCCTTGCTGAAAAGAGGGTGGGGGAAAAACCCCTTCCAACAAACGCTTCACTGTATATGCATGTGACAGTTTGGTTTTTGGGGAAAATCTCCCCTTGGGGAACGATCGCTCATCTCGTGGTTGCATTCCTGTTTTTTTTTTTTTTTCCCCCATTCTTTCCCGATGTTTCTTTTTCGATCGTTTCCTATGACAGGGGTGAATTAATCTTAGCCAGGGGATTGCGGGCTGCCTTCTCGCTGACTATATAAATACTCTTTTTCAAAACTGGGGTTACACTTCCCCAAATTTTTTTCGAACTGGGACAACATTTTCAACAGCGGTCCAAATTTGCTGTCACCCTTTTGAGGGGTTTGCCCTTGTTCTCTGCTTTCCATTCCTCAGATTGTATTGCCTTCCCTTTTTCCCTCCCATGGTTTTCAATGATAAAAATTTTCTTCCTCGTATAATTGGGGAATTCTTGTGGCTCGGGTTTTTCTCACTATGTAAACTTTTGGGGATCTCTGTTTCGTTTCCTGATATCAAACATCGCCCGTCTGCATCTTTTTTCAATTTTTCCCCATTTGCTCTCTCATCCCAACATGTAGGTCGAGTTTCTTTTTTCTGCCCCGTGAGGTTTCCCCCCTCCTAAAAAAGTCACACAGCCCATTTTTCTATTGAACGTTCCTGCGACAAAAGGGAATGGTAGGGGTAAGCTGGGGGGGGGTGGGTGAGCGGGAGGGGTAATGTCGGCTTTGTGTTTCCCCCGGGTTTTTCTTTCCCAGACTCTGGTTCTTCAGCAAAGAACCCCCCCCCCCCCCCTTTCCTCCCCCTCTTCTGGGGTGAAGTCTTTTTTTCAGTTTGAACTTTCGCCCAAAAGGGGTTTTCGGGGGTGGGGGGGTTGGACCCACCCCCAATTTTCCCCCTTTCCCATCCGGATTTTGGACCCCCAGGGGAAAGAGCGATAGGGGGGAATTAACTCTCGTTCAACAATGCACCTTCTATTGATCATTTTTGATCTAGCTTTGTCGTTTCTAATACTAAATTCAAGAAGTCCTAGTTGGACTCAACCCTTTGAAACGGGGCTCTCTTTTGCTCTGGCCTTTTAGTACCATCACGGGCCCCCCATTTCACACAAATCACAGTGGGAAGGATTCCGCACCTCCATGCTTCTACCGTTGAGTTGACTTCAACAGGGTCCAAACGGCTACAAGAAGACAGAAAAAAAGCGGATTTGGGGTGCCGCTGCAAGGGAAAACTGCACGAGCCCCGAGGCCCGAATCCCCTCCCTCCCCCCCCCCCCCCCCCCCCCCCCCCCCCCCCCCCCCCCCCCCCCCCCCCCCCGACAACCCGAATCGGCCCTGACAATGCTTGGGCCAACCGCTGAAGGGCACAGAACATCCTGCACCACCCCCTTAAATGATGAGGATTCACACACAGCTGTGGCCGAGGGGATCAACATGGGCAGGGGTTTTTGCGGCCCCCAAGACCGCCCCCGCAGCATCTCAAACCGGTCGCCATCTTAAAGTTAAAGGGGAAAAGGAGAATAAAGGGAAAAGAAATAGGGGGAAGGGGCGGAAGAAAGGGGAAGAGAAGGGGAAGGGAAAGGGAGGGAAGGGGGAAAGGAAAGGGGAGGAGGAGGAGGAAAGAAAAAAAAGAAAAAAAAAAAAAAGGGAAAAAAAAAAAAAAAAGAAAAGAAAAAAAGAAAAGCGAAAAAAAAAAGGAGGAGGAGGGGGAAAGAAGAAAAAAGAAAAGAAGAAGAAGAAGAAAAAAAACTTTAAACGGAAAAAGTATGGGTGACAGCACCGAACCCTGCTCGAGTACCTTGCGTCGGTCAATTTTATTTTCTGTTTCTTTTTCTTTTTCTTCTCCTCCCCTCCCACCTCCCTTTTTCCTGTTCCCCCCCCCCCCCCCCCCCCCATTTCTCCCCCCCCTTCTTCTTTTTCCCTTTTTGTTCTCCTTCCCCCCTCCTCCTCCCCTCCCTCCTCCTCTTTTCTTTTCTTTTATCATCAACTTTTCTTGTTCTTTCTGCTTCTACTTGCGTTCTTGTTTTTGTCTTTTTTTTCCTTTCCTTGTGCCACGACACTACATCTAACTCCGCCAAACAACTTTTCTAAAATGCGGACAAAAGAATAAAAATAAACATACAGCCAACCCTCAAACCACCCCCCCCCGCTCCGCCCCTACGCCCCTCCTCCCCTTTTTTCTCCACATGATTTCGGCAAATTGGGTGTCCAAAACAATTTTTCCCGTTCCCTTAATTAAGTCATTTGGTGAGGCTTTTGGGGTCCCTTTTCGGGGGGCCCATGACACACGGGAAATTTCAAAAAAAACTTTTTGGCTGGTAGAGAAAGGGGAGAGGCAGGGAGCAGGTACAAACAAGCCCCCCCCCCCCCCCAAAACACACGCCACCATACGCAAACACACAAACACCACACACAACACACCACACACACACACACACACAACACAAACAACACACACAGACGCAAGCACGCCCAAGAGAGAGAGAGAGAGAGAGAAGAGAGAGAGAGAGAGAGAGAGGAGAGAAAAAGGGGAAGGCGGAGGACTAGGACAGCCCCCCAACACGCGCACGCGCAAAACACACACACCACACACACCACACACACCACCACACCACCAAAACAACGCAAGCAGCACGTAGAAAAGAAAAGGAGAGGAAAGAGAGAGAAGAGAAAAGAGGAAGGGGAAAAAGAGAGGAAAGAGAAGAGAGAAGAAGAGAGAGGAGAGAGAGAGAGATGGGGAGGGAAGCGGGGAAATAGAAGGGGAGGGAGGTACTACCACACCACATACCCCCACACACGCACGCATGCACGCACACCACACGGGCACACACAAACCCCGCGCGCCGTGTGCATATAAAGAAGAAGAGACAGACAACAGACAAAACAAAGAAAGAAGAAGAGAAGAGAGAAAGAAGAAGCCAACAGCCTTTTCATTTTTTGGGGGGAAAGCCATGTAAAGAAATACCGGTATAATTTGGGAAAGAATTTGCCAAATTAAAGAAAAAAGGGAAGAAGGAAGGGGAGGGGGAAGGTGTGTTGTGTGTGGCGGGGGGGGGGGGGGGGGGGGGCGGGGGGGTGGGGATGGGGGGGGGATGAACGGACCGGGGGAAAAAGTGAAATATTACTGTTGGATTTTTTCCTACCCCCCCCCCCTCCCCTCTACCTCCCTTCCCCCCTTTTCCCCCTGCCACCCTTCCTCACCCGCTCCTTTGCCCAAAATAATTTTAAATTTTTCTGCAAAAAACGCTTTGTGGCTTCAAACAAAACAAAATTCGACAAATGAATACAGTGACGACAAATGTTATGGGGGAAAAGAATGATTACTCCCGCGGGTGCCTTTAGTCACTCTACCTTTGGGGGGCCGTTGGGAAAAAATGCGATGGAACGCCTGACCCTGTTTCTTTTAAACAAAAATAGGGACTATGAAGGGTGGCCATAATGATAATGTAACAACAACAAGTACAACACAGCAACAATAATCCTCCCCCCCCTCCCCCCTCCTCCTCCTCCCCTCACACACACACAGAGCAACAAAAACAAAACCCCCGACATAACACAACGGAATTACACTGTCGCGACGATCAAGTTTTCCTATACCTACAAAAAAAAATACCAACAACATCCCAAAATACATCGCTTTTTTGTATGGGCTTTTCTTTACATTTTGCACTATTTGCATCCAGACTGACACCGCTGGGGGGCCGTGCGTACACTAGCGCGGATAAAAAAAAAAGAGATGATGATGATAAAAGATGATATGATGATAATGCAGTAATAGCAAGGATTTGGGGGAACATGTCCCCAAAACGGAAGCACAGGGGTTTACGCCCATGCTTTGGGGGACCACGTGCAAAACCGATTTTCTATCATTCAAACAACAAAAAAAAAAAAGAAGAAAAAACAAACAAACAAAAAAAAACCTGATGGGAAAGGGGGGGAGAGCGGGGGGGAGGGGGGGGAAAGGGGTGAAGGCAGGAATGGGGACAAGGGTTTGGGGGGACAACTTTCCCGTTTGCTGGGAAAAGACGGGAGCCGGGTCGTGGCCCCTTTTCTCGTGTGATGTCGTGGGGATATTTTTCTTATCATCCCGTTTTGGACTCACCCCCCTCCTCCCTTCCCCCTCATAAACTGCGTAAACTCGTTGGGGTGTTGTGTGTTTTTGTGGGGGGTTGTGTGTGTGTGGGTGCGCGCGCTGTTGGTGTGTTTTGTGGTTTTGTGTGTGTGGGTGTCTTTCTCTCTCTCTACAATATCCCAATCCTCTCATCATTGCGTATATGCTACCGCGCGCATGGTGTGTGGTGTTGGGTTTTGGGGTGCAGCGTCGCGCAGCGCCAGCGCGGCCGCGTGTGTGTTGCTGTGTGGTTGTGTTTTGAGTGAGAGAGAAAAGAGAGAGGGGGAGAGAAGAAGAAAGAGAAAAGAGAGAGAGTTTTTGGGGCCCCGCTGGGTTCCCCATTGACTGTGGGGGGGGGGGGGGGGGGGGGAGACGCAGTGTGGTTGGTTTTGGGTTGTGTGGTGTGGGGTGGGGTGGGGGTGTGGATTGCATGTGTGTTGTGGTGGGTGTTGTGTGTTGGTTGTGGGTTGTGCTTTTTGTGATTGTTTGGTGTGGGTTTGTTGTAATGTGTGGTTGTGTGTGTGGGTGGGGTGTGTGGTGTGGGGTTTACAAAAGGGGACCGGTCTTCTAGACGAGGGTGCGTACTGGAGGCGCTAGTGCGAGCGAGCGGGGGGCTGTGGGGGTCGCGCGCGGGCGCGCGTGTGGTTTTGTTGTCGCGCGCACGTCGTGCGTGCGTGCTTTCGGGGTTTCGACCCCCCCCCCCCCCCCCCCCATCCTTCCCCTTTACCTAAAAATAACGTAATAATAAATGGGGAAAGGTTGGGGAAAAAAGTACCTGGAAGGGGTGTCCAACTTTCGTTCGTAGACACTTCAACAGGGGAAAAAGCTTGATGAAGTTTTACTTGGTCACTGAACCCGTTTATGGGTTTTAAGGGGGGGAAAGGCAAGGTGGAGTGGTACAATATTTAGTGAGGGGGGACAAAATTTACAAAAAAATAGTGTTAAGGACAGCAAAGGGAAGGGGGGGGGAGGGGGGAGGGGGGGAAAGGGGGGGAAGAAGAAGGGAGGGGGAGGGGGGGGAAAAAAGGGGGGGGGGGGGGGGGGGGGGGGGGGGGGGGGGGGGGGGGGGGGGGGGGGGGGGGGGGGGGGGGGGGGGGGGGGGGGGGGGGTGGGAAAGGGAAAAAGGGGATTTCTTTCCCCACGGGAGCCCTTCTTGACGACCATTTTCTCCAAAGGGCTGCTACTCTGATGTGGGGAAAAGGTGAGGTCCAATTGATGAATTCAATTTGGACCATCACCACTTCCCACATCAAGTAGCAGCCCTTTTGGGGAAAAGGCGCAAAAGGGAACTACCCAAAATACATGGAAACCATTTTAAAACAGCGCCTTGGCACCTGAGCCCCCATGGGTCAATGCAGGGAATGAACCATCAGCCCTCCCTTTTTCCCCTTTTCCCCCCCCCCCCCCCCCCCCCCTTTTTTCTTCCCCCCCCCCCTTTCCCCCCCCCCCCCCTCCCCCTCCCCTTTTTCTTCCCCCCCCTCCCCCCCCCCCCCCCCCCTCCCCTCCCCTTCCTTCTTCCATTAAAACTCCCCCCTTTTTATTTTGAATTTTGATCACCCTCAAACCAATATTGTCCACCACTCCACCTCGCCCTTTTCCACCCCTTTAAAACCATGAACTGTGTTCAGTGCCCCCCAAATCAAATATCACAAACTTCATTTCCCGTTGAATTCAAAAGACACGAAACGTTGGCTCCCCTCTCCAGGACTCCTTTTGCCCCCCTTTTTCCCCTTTTTTTATTTTAATAACTGTAATATGCAAACTTGATCCCTATCATCACACAAAGTACCATGCTAGAAGGGGAAAAAAGCAGGGAAAAGGACAAGGTGTGGGGGGGAGGGGGGACGGGAGTTGCATTTTTAAGGAAACACTGACTTGAGACAGTTTCAGTAGAAAAGAACGGTAACTCTCCATTGGACTTGAGCCATTTTAGTAGAAAAGAACAGTAACTCGATCTCCACTGGACTTGAGACAGTTTCAGTAGAAAAGAACAGTAACTCTCCATTGGACTTGAGACAGTGTCAGTAAAAAGAACAGTAACTCTCCACTGGACTTGAGACAGTTTCAGTGGAAAAGAACAGTATCTCTCCACTGGACTTGA